>JAASGW010000205.1:0-45075 GCA_023334395.1 Phytopythium sindhum
ACCGCCATCTTCTGGTTGCTCTTCTTGTAGTGCGCGTCCTCGAAGAACTCGCGCGTTGAGCAGCGAATCTTGTCGCCGAGCTGATTCGTGGCCACAAACAGACCCCTCCTGCCGGGATCCAGGCCCCACATGACAACGTAGCCCTTCTCATTCAGCGGTTGCTCGACAGCTTCCCGTTTCGGCTTGCGCATGCCGATACTGACCGCTTTGTTGTCCGTCTGAATTTGACCCGCGAACTTTCGATTGGCGGCCTCGAACTTGGAGATGTTGAAGAACCGGCGCCACCACGAGTCTGCAACCGCGGTCCACTCAGCTTCTGGCAGTACTGCGACGCCCGCTCGTTTTTAATAATGCCCGAAGTCCGCGATTACACATCGTGAAGTGGCTGCACTCGAAGCCCTTTTTGAACGGCAGAAGGTTGAATCTACGAATCACCTTGAAGTCGGGCGTAGCTTCGTTCCTGGGATTCCACTCCTCAATGTCCAACAGGAACATGTACGTCAACGGGAGAAGCGTGTGTGCTCGGTTGTCAATCCGGTGGCTGTGTTTTCGTGGGATACGCTCCCGCCACGCCAGAATTTCACCGTCGTCCCGTCATAGTCAGGATCCAGGATGCTCTTCAGGATCTCGTACGCTTCCCTCCCGTTCATATTGTAACAGCGCCTGATCTGTCTGTGGTAGAAGTTGAACTTGACAACGTTATGAGCATTGGTCACCATCTGCAGAGCTAAGTTGTCTTACCATCCGCGAGCAATGTGATCATTTCTTGGACGTCGGATGTCGGCAGCTCGCCACTCGTTGTACAGCGCGACAGACTGCTGGAAGTCGTCGCTGCCAAGAGGTTTCCCACTGGAGACAACCGACAGGCATCGGTGGAAGAAGCTCTGGGTCAACGGCTCCACGGCCTGTCGGAGATGACACAGCCGACCGACGTGGATATTCGCGAGCAGGTAGGCCTCCAGCACAGCCTTGTTCATATCCATCAGCACGCTCTCCCACGGCAGCGCCTTGGCTTGGTCCGTGCTGAATGTGTTGAGGGTGGTTTTGGCGGTACTCACGTCCGTGTCGATATTCGCAGCGCGTCGCGTAGTCGCATCCGGGCGCAGTCTCTTGGATTCCGTCGACGGATGCGTGCGATCCCGAGGTGCATGCCTTCCGTTGCTTCCCCTTCCGAGTCCGGTACGATCTCCCAACGTAGCCCTGGGTCATATTCTGCGGGCGACCTGGGGCGCTTGGTCACCATGGTGGCGAATTGTCGAATGCCAGGTTAACGTTGACGCAAGTCTGGTCTCCCACATCGGGCGTTCTCCTCGATACTACGGTTGGTCTGTCCGTCCAGTGTCATGCGCAAGTGCTGCAGTGTATGGGAGACGACGTCAAGGAGAGCGGTGCGTTTGTACTAGACTGGGTATGGCTCGGTAGTGAGCAGTAGGACTGAGCGGCTTGTGTTTCCCGCTCCCGGGTGTGCGGCAATGCCGATCTTGTCGCAGATCAAGCATCGTTGCTCCCGACAATCGGCGCGGCGCCCTTCTGCGGGTCGTTCCCATACTGGAAGCTCTTGATTGTCGTCATTGAATCCCACACGATGCACAGAAACTGCGAGAGAACCATGTTGCAGATGAAGAGCCAATTCCCCCACTGGTAGACCCCACCGATGAGATATCGCCACGATACTCTGCGCTTGGCCACCAGTGGCTGCTCCTGCTCGCTTGGGTGGACTCTCATCACACTCACGACTTGGTCTCTTGTCGGTGCTTAGATCCAGGTGCCAAGAATGACAGACAAGCACCGTCAAGCTTAAAACAAACGCAATGGCCACATGCTGGGCTGGAGGTGGATTATATTTGTCTTCCAGGAAAGGACCACGAGTTATTTCCGTTGTTTGTGTCGTACTTACATCGCCTATGACTTCTATGACTTGTCACTGACTCGGTGTCGCGGTGGATGAGAGCTGCGCGGCAACGAAGCGCGCGAGCCGGCGGTGGGAGACTTCCACGTGCGGCAGCATCACCAACGGGAAGATCATGAAGGCGTGCGGCATGAGTGCGTGCTCATCCAGTTTCCAGGTGCTAGGCGCGCGTTCTATGAGCGTGCGCGACTGCGGCAGCAGTGTATCGAGAGATCCGACCTGAACGATTGCCGGTGGCAGTCCGCTTAGGTCGCAATGCAGCGCCGACGCGTCGAATTCCTCCTTCTTCACACTTGTGACAGGCAAGTACGCTTTCCTCGCAGCGCGGACGAACTTGGTCGACAGTATGCAATAAGGCGCCCGGCGATCGCACTCGCTGTCGGTCAGTCCACGCGTCTCCTTCTCGTCCGACAAGTCGACGAAGGGGCAGAGCAGCAGCGCCGCGCGTGGCAGCGCGTGCGTCTTCTGCCACTTGGTGCGCAGCATCGTCGACATGGCGAGCCCCGCGCCCGCGCTATCGCCTGCCACAAGTATACAGGACGCTGGCACGCGCTCGACGTCGATGAGGTACTCGTACATGGCTGTCGCGTCCTCGGCGGCCGCGGGGTATCGGTGCATGGGCGTTTTGCGGTAGTTGGCCAGCAGAAACTCGACCCGGTACTTGGTTGACGACGACAACGCGTCGAGCTCTCGCTGGATGGCCGCGCGCAGCTCGCACGCCATCGGAATATACATCCGCGGGCTGAGCAGCGCGTAGCCGCCTCCGTGGTAGTACAGTACCACCACGCGCGTGACGTCTTCATCTTCTTCTTCATCGTGTCGCTTGGGCTTCAGCCACATGTGCTCGAGCTCGTACAGCTCCAGGGGCTCGAGCGTGACGCCCAACTGCCAGCAGAAGACGCGGCCCATGCCCTTGCCGAGCACTGCCGACAGCCAGTTGACCGCAGCGGCGGCATGCGCGTTTTCCACCGCCAGCGCGCCAAAGGTCTCGAGGAAGCGCCGGGCCAGCGCGCGCAAGAGCGCGAACGGCCGCGGCCACGCCGACGAAGGCCGTGGAGCTGCCCTCCCCGCCGCCACGGCCGCAACAACAACCAGTGCTAGCAATAGAAGTGCTTGGAGGCCCCATATCGCCGCCACCGCGATGCACAGCGCGGCGCCGAGGGCCACGGCGAGCATCTTGGCGGGCTATTGAGCTTCTAAGAAGTGTTATAGGTAGAGCGACTATATTAATACTGTGTAAATGTATATATTTCAAATACATATAATGTATTTGAATATGTATAACCTTTGAAATTTAATACTAAACGATGGTGACAGGTTACCCCGTCGCTGTTCGCTGCACGCGTTTGCTCGTGTGGCCGCAAGTTGAACGTACGGCCGCATGATGGCGCGTCATCACCCCGCGTGATGCTGCTCCAGTCGGTCAGCCCAAGTCGAGCTTTTCGGTCTCAATGCTCTCCGAGTCGAGGCATGCACGGCAGTGCCGAGGTGGCGGCGAGGCTGGAGGTTCTTCAAGAACCCATAGACATGGGCGAGGCCCGCCGCCGCGCGACAGTGGGCCGGCCGCTCGGCTTCTGAAGCTGGGGCGAGGCGCCGTGCCACACCCGCACGAGGCGTGGGCCTGCCCCTTGCGGTCCAAGCAGCGAGCACACGTGAGCGCGCATGAACTTCAGAAGTGAAGGAGGCGAGTGGATTTCTCGGCGTGCGTGCGCTTACCGCCACCGACAACTGCAACCGACGCCCTCGAGATTGCTCTAGTTGCGCTCGGTGAGCTGGAAGCATTGTTGCTGTGGATTATACTGATGGGATGAAGGCCTCGATGGTACATGAGTCGAGGTGGAGCGCCCACCACCAGCAGCAAGACAGTATCAGAGCGTGGATCGAGTGCCTTGCGTGTACAGGACGCTGCGGAGGGCGGCAGCAGCTCGCAGTTGATTCATTCCTACCCAGGGGAGTGGCGTTCAGGTGCACGCGTCGCATTCATTTCGGCCGCGCGCGGGTCGAAACGGTGCAAAGAACGTGTCAGCATAAACACTTTCGGTGAAACCTGATACGTGTATGCATTCTCAGAGGATTAAGTCTAAAAACCTCTCATAAGTTATATATGCTGCAGCGCCATTCTTGAAGCTGCCATCCCTTCTTTGATGCGATTCTGGTCCTCGCATGTATTGGGAACGCGCTCTTGTCACCTCTGTCCGTCCCCATGCGCGCCAGCGACTCCATTTTCGCTCGAGAAGCGGACCCCTGGCTCTGTAAACTCAACTCATCCACGCGCGGCGGGGTCCTACACTCCAAGTAATCTTCAGTTTTGTGCTTCCACCCTCGCGAAAGTGCCTCGCCGCAAGTGCTGATGGGGTTCGGAGATGTTATTCTCTTGGCTCGCGTCGCCATGCCATTGTCCCGTCCATGCCTCTGCACCAGGCAATCGCGAGGTGGTGTGGCGCCTGGCGCCAAAGTTCAAGCCTGCTGATGCAAAGGACTCGCACGAAGCCAAGCTGGCGTTAAGCTGGAGTTCGCTATGGGAGCGAACCACACCCACATCTTGCCAATGCCACTCTCCTCACCTCGCCCTTGCTTTTTGTATGTCGGGTTGCGACTGTCATAATGCGACCGTGTATTTTCGTGACTTGGATAAAGTATGCCGGGTCCGAGTGGACACGCATTGTAATCAACGGACGCAACTTGAAGTTCGGCGCATAGTGCATCAGTTTTCGCAGGTCATCCGCTCTTGTACAGGGAGGTCCATCTTCATTTGGCTCGCGTAGAGGGACTTGGGACGCGCGAGGAGCTCTGTCGACACTTCCTCTCGACAAAGAAGTCCCTGCACGTCGGAGTGAGTGAGTGAGCTCTCCATCAGCTGGATTGATTCTGGGGATCAGGCGGCCTCCTGCATGGGCGGGCAACTCTGCAGTCGGCAAGGCCGTGGCGGTGGGTCTGTTGCCAGGAGTGCAACTTGAGGACGTGCAGCTCTCTTGTCACTGCTTTGCAACAGACGTGCGATGTTGACGCCTCACCAGTGAGCGTGTCACGCCTCCTCCTGTTCCCTCCCGCTAGAGTATGACCTTCGGGCGGCGGCCAAGCACCAGTCCTGCCTGGAGAGTCATTGCACAATTGACAAGCTACTACGCAAGCTCCTCAGCAAGCCAACCACCCCACCCCACCCCACAGGTCGCCATGCCTAGCCAGCCCGCCACGTTCGACGCCGTCGTCGAGGAAGCCATCGCGCTCTTCTATGAGAGCTTCAAGCAGCACGCGGACGTCCCGCGTTCGGCGCTCACCATCACGGTCGCGCCCGGCCGCGTGAACCTCATCGGCGAGCACACGGACTACAACGACGGCTTCGTACTGCCGCTGGCGCTGGAGAAGCTGACGGCCATCGTCGGCGTCAAGGCGCCCGAGGGCGAGACCGTCACCAAGGTCGCGTCGGCGAGCTTCAAGGGCCAGCTCCTCGAGTTCCCCGCCGACAACACGGAGCAGCTCCCGGCCGACCAACCGTCGTGGGGCAATTACGTCAAGGGCGTTACCGCGACCTACCTGAAGCACACCAAGGCGGCGGCGTTCCCCGTGCACGTCGCGATTGTGAGCCGCGTGCCGTTCGGCAGCGGCCTCAGCAGTTCGGCCGCGATTGAGGTGTCGTTCGCGACGTTCCTCGAGGCGACGTTTGGGATCTCGGGCATCTCCAAGGTGCAGAAGGCGCTGCTGTGTCAGCAGGCCGAGCACGAGTACTGCAACGTGCCGTGCGGCATCATGGACCAGTTTATCTCGTCGTGCGGCCAGAAGGACTGCGCGCTCCTGATCGACTGCCGCACGCGTGAGCCGACGCCCGTGGCCTTCACGGACCCCAACATCGTCATCGTCGTGTCCAACTCGAACGTCAAGCACGAGCTAAGCGGCGGCGAGTACAAGGAGCGCGTCGAGCAGTGCCACGCGGCCGTCGCGGCGCTCCAGACCAAGTACCCGGCCATCACGCACCTGCGCGACGCGACCATGGCGCAGCTGGACGCGGTCAAGGAACAGCTCTCGGAGCTCGTGTACCGCCGCGCGCGCCACGTCATCACGGAGGACGACCGCACGGTTGAGTGCGTCAAGCGCGTCGAGGCCAAGGAGTACGCCGAGGCCGGCCAGCTCATGTTCGCGAGCCACGAGTCGCTCGCCAAGGACTATGAGGTGTCGACGCCCGAGCTCGACTACCTGGTCGAGGTCGCACGCACCTTCCCGGGTGTGTACGGCGCGCGCATGACGGGCGGCGGCTTCGGCGGCTGCATTGTCGCGCTTGTACGCCGCGAGCACGCGCCGGCGCTGCTGGCCAAGCTCGGCGAGGGCTACCCGGTCGAGCGCTTCGGCAAGGAGCTGCCCAAGCCCGAGAGCTTCATCACGGGCATCGGCGATGGCGCCCACGTCGTCCAGGTCGCCGCCCAGCCGTAAGTGCCGCCGTCATATTGAGCGCGCCGAGCCGCGGAGCGAATGCCGTCCGTCCTTTCTCGGGATAAGAGGAAAGTGGCAGCGGCGGTTTCATTTCGCGGCGGTTTCGTGTTGAGTGTGAGTGCGTGCGTGAGAGCCAGAGGCGTCTTATTTTTCCTTTTTCTGTCTTTGGTGGACAAGGTCTGGTTGCACCTTATTCGCGAGGAGAGGGAAGGAGGGAGGCGATGGACGCGCTGGTAGCTGACGATTCGGTAGGTAGAAAAGAACAGGGCCCCGGAGTGTGGGGGCGCCGAACTTGGTTTTAACATGTTACCCTTTTCATAGTCGCTATCGTGCGTTGTGTGTTGTGCGCTGCATTCACTCGATACGAAGAGGGTGGCTGGGTCCTCCAACTTGCAGTGTGCTGCAAGTCGCTTTCGTCGACGGTTTCGGCTGGACCATCTGTTCTCGCGGATTGAACTTGTCCCGTCTCTGACCGCGTCATGTTCCGTTCCACTTCAACGCGTACTTTCTCAATCTTATCTCCGTTCCTTACTTTTTGGCGATCGCCTTCATACACTTTCGCTATTAGAAACAGTCCAAGCCGTCGGCATGCGTGGCTACTACATGCAAATGGCCTCAGACGACGATGACGCCGGCGCTCGTTCTCCGCGGGGCGTCGCCGCCGCTACCGGTCGACCGGGTGGACGAGCGCGTGCTCGCGTCAGTCACGTCGCTGTCAGTGCCGCCGCCGTTGGCCTTCTTCAGCGCCGGCGCGATGATGCTCTTGAGTGTGAAGGCAACTTGCATGGCGCTCGGGCGGCGGTCCGGGTCCAAATGCGTACACTCGAGCGCCAGCTCGCGCAGCGCCGGCGGGCAGTCCTCGCGGAAGCCCACACGCGCTTTGCCGAGCTTGACGAGCTGCGCGATCTGCATGCCCGGTAGCCGCTCGCCGGGGTTGCCGCTGCCTGTGTTACCCGTCACGTGTGCGAACGGTGGCAGGCACGTGTCAAGCTCGGACAGCACGACGCCGAGGGAGTACACGTCGGCCTTCTCCGAGTACTTGCGGCCCTGGATGATCTCGGGGGCCGTCCAGAGCAACGTGCCGACACCCGAGGTCATGGTCTCGTTGATGTGCGTCTGTCTGCTCACGCCAAAGTCAGACAGTTTTGCATGCCACGTGCGCGTAAGCAGCACGTTCTTGGACTTGAGATCGCGGTGAACCACGACGGGGCGAAGGCAGTGCAGGTACACGAGCCCCTCGGCGATGTCCATGGCAACCTTGATCTTTTCGCGGCGCCATATCAGCTGAGGGCCCAACTTGCGAAGCACAGCATCCAAGTCCCCAGCATCCATGTACTCCACCACAGCACTGAGGTTTTGCATCTTGTTCCAGCTCACACCGACGAACGTCACGATGTTGGTGTGCTCGAGCGCCGCCATGAGCTGGATCTCAGCCGCGAACTGCTCCAGATGTGGCGTAGCGTGCTGCCGTTCTGGCAGAAGCTTCTTGATGGCGACGTGACGGGTCTCGAGCTGCCCAAGCCAGACCTCGCCAAACGCGCCCTTGGACAGCAGCCGGAGGAACGTCAGGTCGTCGTATGGGATTCTCTTAGCGACGACGCTCGGGTCTGACATGAAAGCTGACAGCGTTTCCGACTCGGCACAGAAGTCCTCGACGGTCTTTCCACCACCGGCGTTCCGCGTCGCCGCGGACGATTCTCGGCGCATTAGCAGTGTGTTCGGGTTCAGCGTAGATTCACGCGCGCGGTCGCCAATGATCGAACCCAACCACGAATTCCGCCATGAGCTCCCGCGCTGTTGTCCCCCCGCTTGGCGGTTCCCGACAGCCCGCAGCTCGAGTTGGTCGCCTGCACCTGTATCGGTTCCCCGCGAGCGGCGACGACGGCAGCGCCACGCACAGAATGCGAGCGCAATGACGAGAAGGAAGCCGGCACAGATGCCTATGATAAGCGCGAACTGCGAGGTCGACCCGTTATCTGTGTCCGTCGCTTGCGTAATTGTGCTTCTGTCATCCGAGGCCGAGCTGCTAATCACTCCTGTGGACATGGACGTCGAGAGGAATGTTGCAACCAGTGACGTGTTCACGGCAGGTCGACAGAACGACGAGGCTGCAGCGGTGTCGCTGCTGCTGCTCGAGCTAGCTGACTTGTGAAGAACCCGACACGGGATGATGGTGTCGCCCGTGCTGTAACAGTTAACGCCCGAGTCCGTCGAGCGCATGTGGATGGCGAAGACCTCTACTGCCGTACCCGGCGAGGACGAAGATGACGAAGCTGCTACGATGGAGACCGCGTGGAGATATGCTTGCGGATAAGGGATCGCACTGCTCGAGGTCGCTGACGACCACGCAGAGCTGGTACTAGACGGAATCGAGGCGTCTCCGGCGACGATAGCACACCGGAAGTAATCGGCCACGTCGGCATCGCATTCACCGTTCGACGACTGCTCAAAGGTCCCGCAATCGTTCGTCATACACCCGAACGCGTCACTGGAGACGGCGATTGCGTTCATCGCAGCGCCGGAACCGGAGCTGTCGCTGTCGCAGGGCGTGTATACCTTGACGAGCGCGTCTCCTGTCGAAGCCCCCGAGCTGCTGTCGGCTGCTGCGCGCCCCGTGTAGACGTATCCATGCTCCCACAACAGTCCGACCTTGATGATATCAGGTAACGCCTCCCACTCCGACGCCGAGCTGCCGTCACCATACGAGCCCAGCGCCTCGAGTACATCTGACGGAACGTCGTCTCCAGAAGGCGCCGTGAGCGTCGCGTCGACCGCCGCCGATTGCGCGAGCGTCTCGCACCGCGCGAGGATGTCGCTATCGCCTTCACTACTCGCACTACTTTCGCTCCCGCTGACGCTGACGCTGGAGCTTGCGCTCGCGCTACCATCCAACCCGCTGGCGCCCGGCACCGCCGCGAATGTCAGCGCGAGCGCTGCCCATGACGAGCGCGGTCGCCGCCTGCGCGAGCCGGTGGAGCTCATGGAGAATCGACGAGTGGCCGTTCCGATGGAGAGGAGGACGGGGAAGGGGACTGGCAAGTCTCGTCGCGAAGAGCGCGCCGCTGTGCTGCTCAATGCCAATGTGGAGAGCGCGGAGAAGCGTGGCGGTCGATCAGTTGGCTCCCAACCCGAGGATGACGCAGGAGGGGCTGGGTACTGTTTCTTTCGGGGATTTTCGGGGACTGAAGGCAATTGATTGGTGGAAAAGCGGACATCAGCCACTAATCAGGTGGATACAAGAAATGTGACTCTGCGTTATTATAAAGGTGTAAGTTGTATGCGTTGAATTATATTATTGGATTTATATATAATTATATATAGACTATTATTAATTGTAAGGGGTAATACCGCTTTGATTGCACGCCATGTGCGACCACAGCCAGCTTATCCGTCATAGGTTCATAGGTACAGCCCTTACGTGGCCCACCGGCTTTCATCAATCCATCCTGCACAGTGTTGGTTGCATGTTGCGACTCGCGATCTGTCGCAGTCGCAAGTGGTGGCGCCTGTCATGCATGCGGCTGTACGCACATTGGCGAGCTGTGATGCGCCTCGGCTCCACCGCAAGGAGTTCCACCGTCCGCTTGTGCCGTCGTATTCTGCCGCGTACGGTGACCACCTTCAGCCAAATCTGCGAACGAAGCAGAGTCGGTGAGCAGACAACCCGCCAAACAGTCAGCATTACTATTGACGACTCACCTCACGACTGCCTCGCTCCATCTCCAGCATGCAATTCAAACGAGCATGAGGCAATGGAGCTCGAATCCATCGCGTGTTAGCGACGCAGTGCCAGAGAACGATACCCACAGTACTTCCACCTGCAGCCGCATATTGTTGCGATCGCACTGTCGGAGACAAGGCAATGCAGCAGCGTTGCTCCACCCAGTCATGTAAGGGTTCTCCTGAGAATCTCCATCGTCACAACCCAGACACACCGTGATCACCATGATGGCTATCACTTCGTATTTCAACCAATCCAATGCACCTAAATGAAATTTCCACCAATCATTAGGTCCATATATAGGTGGAGCTACATTAACCATAATTGGAACTCTGAGCCGCGTTGATGGCTTCCCTGCGCGCTGTGCCGCGGCGGCTGGCGCTCGCCCGCTTCTCGACGGCGGCGCGCCACCACCGACCGCTCAACCTGACGCCATTCGCGTCGCCACTGCTGCTTGTGCTGCACCCAGATACGCTGGTGCGCCGCGCGCCGGAGCTCGCGCGCGACAACGAGCAGGCGCTTAAGCAACTCAACGTATTCCTCGAGCTAGCGGCGCGCGGCTGCAACAACGACGCCTACCGCGCGCGCTCGCAGGTTCTGGAGCTCGCCACGTCCTCGCACAACGACCCCAGCGCGCCACTGCGCTTTCCTCTCGCCTTTCACGTCGCCGACGCGCAGTGGGACGGCGAGTTCCGCGCGTGCGAGTACGTGATCCAGGTGCCAGGGCAGCTCGTGCGGCGAACGCTCGCCAACACGTCGTCAGCGTCGCGCACGTCGTACGCGAACCCGACGCAGGCGCCTTTCGCACGAGCGTGGCAGCGGCTGACCAAGCGCGCGCTCAAGGACCTGTTCCACGTCGCGGACATCCAGCTCCCGGCCCCAGGAAGCGCGGCGTCCGAGTCGTCACCGGCGCTCGTTGCGCTCGCTAACTGGCTCGCCGAGGCTGCGGAGGACGACCTGGAAGACGTCAATGGAGTGAACGTGGCTGCTCACAACCGGCAGCAGCGCCGCGAGCACGAGCAGTTCGACGAGCAGTTCCACCGCATGCTCACTCGCGAGAAGAACGTGGTGCACGCGGCCACCACTGGCCTCGAGGACGGTCCAAGTACGTTGTGTACTGATGTCATCTATTGTTCTCTGTTGTATTTGATGTGTAAAGTACTAACTTTTGTGATAAAATGTGTCGAATACTCGACACAACGTGTCGGATCGTGAACACACAGCGGAGCAGCATGCGGTGCTGACGGCGCTGCTCAACAAGCGGCTCTTCCTGCCCAAGCTACGCGACGACGAGGAGCGCGCGGCCGTGTTTCGGTGGATTGCGGGCTTTCTACTCGCCCACTTCATGGAGCTGAGGCTGCACGCGCTCGTGTGGAACAAGATCGCGCTGCTGGTGACGATTGACGCCGTGAGGAAGGACCAGCAAGACGACGACGAAGAAGCGACCGCGTCCGGACTAGAGACACAATGGGACCGTGAACGACCCGATCTTGGTATGGGCGTGCTGATCCCGCTGGGTGTCGACTCCATGGAGCTGCTGGACTACCTCTACGAGCGCGTGGACGAGCTCGAACGCGCGCTTGATGCCTTTGAAGCGAAGAACAGCAAAACGAAGAGGAGGGAACGCAAGCCCGCATCATCTACTAATAGTGGTCGTGATAGCAGGGGTGCTGAAAAGAGCGAGCGGCGTTCGCACCCGCGCCGCTCGCACTTCTATGAGCAAGAACTGGCCTCGCTCTACCGCCGGAAATGAACAATCACTACCAGCAATGCTCCCAGTATGGGAAGTTGCTTCTCGGACGTCGTCAGAATTCCTCATACGAATGTCTTTGGACTTTGGCTTCCGTTGTGAGATGCCTGGCCGTTGTCATTACTTCTTTAGCGCACCAAGTCGCACTCGAGTGTGAGCGAAACGCTTTGGGTCACGTCTATAAAAAGCAGTCGTTTCCGTGGCTTCGTGGCTCCCTCAGATCCTCTCTGGTCGTCGCGAAGTTTGCGGCAGTTCTCTCTTCATCTCGCGTTTGCCCGCTCTCCTTCCTGCACTGATCGTCGTCGACGGAAGCCCACCATGCTGGTCAATGGCGTGGACATCTCCATGCTGGAGGGTTGGATGCTCAAGATCAACAGCAACCCGAGCTTCTTCGGCAAGAACATGAGCCGCCGGTGGTTCAAGGTCGGCTTCGCGGCCTCTGGAAGCGCCGGCCGCAGCGACCAGAGCCACCAGAAGCTCATCATCTCGTACTCGACCAATAAGTACGTCATCTTCGTGGCTTGGTGGTGTTGCAGGCGTTGGTGCTCACTTCATAGTGATGGGATAATGGAGAGCAGGACGTCAAAGGAGCCGCGCGGGTGGCTCTACGTCGAAGATGTCAGCGGCGTCTACTGCCGACGTGTATGTCCGCTTCTCGATTGTGTTGATAACCGGTTAACTGACTGGCGCTTGTCGATGTGTAGGACATGATTGAGATCGTCTCGCCAGCGCGGATGTTGAGGCTCAAGGGCGAGACGACCGCTGAGCATCGACTTTGGTCCGACAGCCTCTACCGACTGTGCAACCCGCCGCCCGCGCAGCCGTCAGCGCCAGTTTCCACTCCTGTGACTTCCTCAGCACCAGAAAAGATGCCCGTGTCTCAATTACCACCTGTGTCCGAGGCGAAGCGAGAGGAACGGCGCCGAGAAGAGCGTGAGGCGGCAGCTCCTATGGTTGAGGTGAAAGCTGCGGCTGACAGGAAGCCATCGGGTCGCTCTGACGACTGTATGTCTTCTTCGCGGTCGTTGTCGGCGAAGGAAACGACTCGGCAGGTCGATTCGCGGCGCCGGCGGCAAGAAGAGGAGGAGGAGGAAGAGGAAGAAGATGAGCATCAGCCGAGCGAAGAAGAAGAGCGCGACGCTCACAGAGAGGGCGGGCGAGGCGACTGCGCATCTGCTCGACGCCCCGTTGACTCGCCCCCGCGATTTGCCCGCCGCGTGGAAGCTGAGTCGCCTCGTCCTCGACGCAATTCCGACGTGGACTCTCGTTCGCGCGGCCGCCGAAGGAGCGGTAGTCGTGAGAGTAGTCGTGACGCCAGTGATCGAAGCGAAATGAGCGATGATGACCGGGAAGCCAAGTCCAACCGGAGGCGCGCGTCGTCCATGGACAGCGGCGAGTGCGACGAGGACGACAACAACAGAGGCGTTCGCCCACCGCAACTTTCCAAGCGCCCGAGCCTTCTAGTGGCGTCCATCAAGGCCGCTTCTCCGTGCATCCCGGGGGCATCGACGGCAGTGGCCGTGCCGCAGTCGCCAAAGTTCTCCGAGGACGAGGACGAAGCCGGCAGTCCGAAGCGCTTTGGTGCTCCGCGGTCGATTCCTAAGCCGAAGCAAGAGCCGACCAAGGAGACGGACGACCCGCAAGAGGACAGCCCGCGCACGGATGACCAAGATACCGGCCGTACCAATCGACCGCCCTCGCCGACGGTCGAACGTCGAGTTGACGTCTTAGAGAAGTCGGACGCGGTGCCGACGAAGCGCAACAATCGCGAGTACTTCGACTCGGAGGAGGAAGACGATGAAGACGACAACCGACGATATGTCGCTCGTCCGACCACCAAGGAGCCTCCTACGTCGGTGACCGCCCCGCGGTCGGAGGTCGCGCGGGACAACAACTTTGTGGACGACAATTGGGACGCCGAGGAGGACGCCGGGCCGGCGAAAGCGAGTACCAACCACGTGCGTGCAGCCTGAGAGTCTTGGTGGTCTTATATGCTCCTGGTGTGACTGACGCTTGAGTTCATGTGCCTGCTTGTAGATGGCCAAGAAACCAGTACCAATTGGCGTGGGGAACGTCGCGGCCGACACCAACTTTGCTACAGAAGACTGGGACGACTGAGACGCTCAAGCCAACGCTGCTGCCCATCGACAGTGGCATATCAATACGCAATTCATTACACCAGAATCACATTGCGCGCGGTTTCTCCTTGTATTCGTTCTATCGGGGCGTCGAGCTTGGTGTTGACTTCTCGTTCGCCCTCTTGAGAACGCCCCCATGAAACACGCCACATGATGAGTCAGGCAAGCGGAGGCAATAAGTCTGGAGACGCGTGTGAACATTTTCGAAGGAGGTGAATCGAGTGTCGAATCGCTCCTCCCTTTTCGGATGGAGGTCCGATTTGGCTGAAGAATAGCTAAAAGCTAGCGTGGCGGTGTCTAAAATGTCGGACTGGAGCTCTAAGAAACGGCATGAGTGCAGCGTAGGGCTGCAGTTCCGACCGTCGTGTCGAGTTCGGCTTACCGCAACCCTATCATGCGACTGCCCAGCCCTACATCTCATCAGCATACCAAAACGAAGTCAGCTTTGAAGTGTTGTTGACTACTGGATAGCTGTCCGCGTCAAATTGTCCGAAACGTTCCCCTCCCTACCCAGTGGGTCACTTCGCACATGCACCCGGATTTCTGGATTTCTGGAAAATTCTGGTTACTTCAGACGTATCCAGGTATTTGGTTGTTTACTGGTTACTTCAGGTACAAAAAGCGAACGCATATTGCTACTTTCCCAGAAATCTAGGAATCCAGGTGCATGTGCGAAGTGACCCAGTGTTGAGACCTTGGATCAGCGCCAGAAAAAACAGCGCGGCGTTGCCTCGAGAAAGACCCGCATGCTGAGAACACGCAGGGCTGGCGAGTGCCTGGGCGCAGAGGAGGACGAGGGCAACGACGTACCGCATGCCAACCACAGAGAAGCGCGCGGCGGTGGCCGCCGCAGGACTCCAGGACTCGCGGGACGACAACTTCGAGGACGACGAGGCCTCTTAATGATATGGAGCAGGAAAACAGACTTACATGGGGTGCAGCTTTCATCGTTATGCAATAGAACTGGAGACATGCGTGGTCATCTCCATCGGAAAAGAGGCAAGAGCGCAGCGCTCCCCCTACAGGCGCGAGGAGGTGACCATGTGGTGGTAGCGCTCGGGCGTGAGCGGCTCGTAGGAGTCGGTGGTCTTGTCGAGGCCCCACATGCGGTCCTGCACCTCGGCGGGGTCGGCGCCCTGCTTGCGCAGCTTGGCCTTCTCGTGCTTCATAGTTCCCGTGACGGACATCTCACCCAGCTGCCGCAGGAACAGCGGCACGGCGTACGACGGCAGTTGCTTCTTAACGAACGCAGCGAACGCGCGCATGTCGAACGTGTCCACATCGTCGAACACCATGGCGGCCATGCACGCACGGCCCTCCGTGCCGGGCACGGCCACGCCGTAGACGCAGACGTCGCTGAGCCCCGGGAACTTGGAGATGGCTTCGGCCACCTCGTTGGTGGACACATTTTCGCCCTTCCAGCGGAAGGTGTCGCCCACGCGGTCCACGAAGTGCCAGCACGCGTTCGCGTCGATCTTGAGCAGATCGCCCGTGCGGAAGTACGCGTCACCCTTGGCGAACGCGTCCGTGAGCACCTTCTTCTGGCTCTCGCCCTCGTTCTTGTAGTACCCCTGGAACGCGCGCGCCGTGTCCTTCTGGTTGATGCGGTAGATGAGCTCGCCAGGCTCGTCCACGACCACGTCCTGCAGGAATCCGCGCGCGTCCCGCACGAGCTCGTCGCGTTCCACGTCGTACTTGACGATGCGCGTGCCCGTCACGAGGTTCACGATGAAGCCGCGCTTGCCCAGGTGGCCCTGGTCCGCCTTGCTCGTGCACGGGTTGACCATGCCCAGGATGCCCTCGGTCGACCCGTAGAACTCGTACACGGCCGGGATGCCGAACCGCTCCTGGAACGGCGCCCAGACATCGGGCCGCAGCCCATTGCCAAAGGCGGCGCGCACGTGGTTCTGCTTGTCGTTGGCGCGCGGCGGCGCGTTCAGCAGGTAGCGGCACATCTCGCCGATGTACTGCACGACCGTGCAGTCGAACGCGCGCACCTCGTCCCAGAACTTGGACGTCGAGAAGCGGCGCGAGATGCACAGCGTCGCGCCCGAGAAGACCATCATGCCCACCGCCAGATTGCCGCCCGACGTGTGGTACAGCGGCAGCGCGCAGTACACGCGGTCGTGCTTGGACAAACGCATGGCATGCCGGAACGCCAGCGCGCGAAGCATGATGCTGAAGTGGTTCACGCGCGCCGCCTTGGGCAGCCCCGTCGTGCCGCTCGTGTAGATCAGCAGTGCCATGTCGGCGCTCGTCAGCTCGCGGCGGATGGACACGGGCGGCTGCTCGGCGCTCATCTCCTCCAGCTGCGCGTCTAGCGACTGCGCAAACGCGGCCACCTCCACTGGGAGCACTGGTGTAGTGGCCACGCCGTTGCCGTACACGTGGAAGGCCATGCCAGGCAGTTGGTCTGCCACCTCCGCGAGCTTGGGCGCTAGCTCCTCGCCCACGATCAGGTGCGCCGAGCCCGCGACCTTGACGCAGTGCACCAGCCCATCAGCCTGCAGGTGCGTATTGAGCAGCGCCGTGACCACGCCCACCTTGGACAGCCCGAGCCACACGGTCACGAACTCGGGCCGGTTCTCCATCAGTAGGGCGACCGTGTCGCCGCGCTTGAGGCCGAGAGAGAGCGCCCAGTGCGCCACGCGGTTGGCGGCCGCGTCAGCCTGTGCGAACGTCAGCGTGCGGTTCTCGAACTGCATGCAAGGCTTCTGTGGCCACGCGCGCACGGCGTCCTCAAACAGGTCCGGCACCAGCTTACCGGCGCGCACGTAGCGCTTGGACTGCAGCAGTGCCACCGCCAGGTTGCCGTAGCGGCGCAGGTCGGACGTGAGCAGCAGCGAACGGTCCGCCACGAGCCCCGCGGCCGCGGCACCCGCGAGCGCCAGCAACTTCTTGGGCGTGCGCGCCCACAGCTCCTCGGCCAACACCGGCAGGTCGGCGAGCGACGCCTGCAGGCGCGGCAGCAGCTCGTTCATGTTTACGTTCATCGGCGACGGGAAACAGGCGCTAACGGTCGCGAGAAGCGCCAGGAGCAGCGCGAGCGCGAGCGCAGGAGAGACGCGCAGGCGCTCGAGCGGGTCGCGGGCTGCGAGGGAGAGCGCGGGAACCGGAATGGCCGCCGCAGGAGATGACATGGACGCCGCCGCGCCGATTACGCGGCTCGGATACGCCGGAAGGGACGGAAGGAAAGGTTGGGGAGGAGTGGGGTGACGAGAAAAGTGGGATGGTCGAGTTGGGGCGCAAGCAAACAAAATGAGACAAATGTCGAAGCGGAAGAGGAGGCGGATTTGACACGGTATGACTTATTTTGTATGATGCGAGGGCTGGAACATGACGTAAGTATAGGAGGAGCCTCCGAATAGTGGACCTTGCTCCTGCAAAATGCGAAAGTATGGTAAAACTGCAAGTGCTGACTGTGATGCACATGCCGTCGGTCTCGGCCCGGCACCGGTTCAACTGAGAAGAGGATGCTACGGCTATACTGGTTCCGTACCGGTATCTATCGGTCCTTGAAATAAACCGGTGCTATACCGGAAAACCGGTATACCACCGGTTGTATCTATTATCAGCGCTCATACCGGTTCTTGGCGCGGTTACGCCTCCAACGGCGGACGTCACTGGAGGGAGATGCGCCGATCCGACTGACGCGCCTGATCCAGTCGAGTGTACGTACTGTAGAGTGTACGGAAGGAGAGGTGGGGATGAAGCCCTGGATGATGCGCTTCTCCGTTCCTCCCTCTCCTCCTTCTTCTCTTTCATTCCTCCCGCTGGTGTTCCTCCTCTTCTCCCTGCGCTCATTCGCCAGGTTAACGCTTGCAATCGTTGAGTAGGGGGCTGATAGTCTATCCCGACCAGAACTGCATAATAGAAGTGCATGAGGTTCACGTTGGAAGATGTCAGGAGAGTGGCGTGCAACACGCCTCGAAGAGCTACTGGGGGCTTCAAAGAGCTCGTTGTGCCTCTATTGCTCTTGGCTCACTTGTGCGTCCACTGCGTTGGCTGCTCGGACGACTTTTAAGTCGTTTAAAAAACGGCGCTCTTGAGCCTCGTGCAACCTGCTCGACTCCTCGCGCAGCAGTAGATCAATCCAAAGACTGCAGGCACACTTTGCAAGGAAAAGAATCGCGGCTCGGAAGCCGTGTTTATATTGCTTTCCTAGTCAAAAAGGTGATTGCTCGATCTCCAGCTCGGTTGGGTGTCCCCAGCGCGCGCGTGGTCATCATGGTCTTCTGTTTCTTCCTGTTTCCGATGTTTTCTTGCTTCACACACGGTGGCGTCAACACATCCACGCCCCGAGGGACGCTGCACTGATCTGCATACATAAGAAGCATCGCGATTCTGCTCCTTCTCTTCGTCCGGACAGCGACGCCCTGCAGACGCCGCGCCGTCGAAGCTAGACACACACGAGGCGGCTAAGCACGCAGCTTAAGCCTCGTTGAGGATCGTCGTCTTGACGATGCGCGACGTCACCACGTAGGGGTCCATGTTGGACGCCGGGCGACGGTCCTCGAAGTAGCCCTTGCCCTCGGCCTCGGCCACGCGCGGGATACGGATCGACGCGCCACGGTTGGCAACGCCATAGGAGAACTGGTCAATGCTGGCAGTCTCGTGGCGGCCCGTCAGACGGCGCTCGTTGCCCGTGCCGTAGGCGGCGATGTGCTCCTTGTGCTTGAGCTTCATCTTCTCAATGGCCTCAATAATCTTGGCCATGCCGCCCTCCTCGCGCATCGCCTTGGTCGAGTAGTTCGTGTGGCAGCCGGCGCCATTCCAGTCGCCCGGGATCGGCTTGGGGTCCCACGACACGTTCACGCCGAAGTCCTCGCACACGCGGAGCAGGATGTAGCGCGAGATCCACAGGTGGTCACCCGACTCAATGCCCGTGCACGGGCCGACCTGGTACTCCCACTGACCCGGCATGACCTCGGCGTTGATGCCCGAGATGTTGACGCCGGCGTACAGGCAGGCGCGGTAGTGCGCATCCACGATCAGACGGCCGAACACTGAATGCGCGCCGGCACCGCAGTAGTACGGGCCCTGGGGCCCGGGGAAGCCGCCCTTGGGCCAGCCGTACGGGGTCACCTTGTCGGCCTCGAACAGCGTGTACTCCTGTTCAATGCCGAACCACGGCTCCTCGGCGGCAGCGGCCTTCATCACACGCTCGGCGTCCGCGCGCGTGTTGTTGGCGATCGGCGTGCCATCCGGCTTGACGCAGTCGCACAGCACCAGAATGTGCTTGCCGCGGCGGAAGGGGTCCTTGAAGATGGCCTGCGGGCGGAGCAGCACCTCCGAGTCCTCGCCGGGGGCCTGGCCCGTGCTCGAGCCGTCGAAGTTCCACACGGGCAGGTCCGCGATCGTCTTGACCGGCTTGGTGATCGTCTTGGTCTTGCAGCGCAGGTCCTCGCCCGAGCCGCCGATCCAGACGTACTCGGCAAGCGTCGGACCGTCCTCAATGTCGAGAGCCATGTAGCTGTCGTAGACGGCGCGGTCGAGCTTGCTCATGGTGACGCAGGAGAGAGGAAGGAGAAGGAGCTTGGGGTTGGTCTTGCTGCTGGAAGACAAATCGCGCAATGAGAGAGCGGCGTGGTGGCGCGGACGGCGGTGGCAGCCCCGCCCACCATAGGCGGAAGCGGCAGCCGAAAAGATCCCACACTGGTGGGTGGGGCGATTGACCTGCCTCACAGAGAGCGGGCGACATCTTGGATCGTTTTAAACACGTGCGCGGAGTATACAAACAGCAGGATGTTTGGAGGGCGGGATGGGTGTTTTAAACAGATGGACCAGGTGAGAGGAGACTCGGAAACACGCCCCGCGGTTGATGGCTAAGGTCAGATGACTAGCGTACCGTGATACGCACAAGTATGGCACGAGGGGAATGAAAACCGTTTCGGACGCTGGAAGATGGACGGTGTATTGGCACACGGCGCAGTTCGCCCGGCGCTCAATAACAAGCAAAAATATCGCTTGCACTTGCTGTTAGGCTGATTGGTAGAGTATGAAGATGTATCGTAGGATAGGTCAGTGTGTCCAATGTGCCATCTACAACTCGACGCACGCAGCAGCTCGCTGTGAACGATATCGATGACAAGCATGAGCGAAAACTTCTGCTTCTTCTGGTAAGAAAAATATCCGTGTCACGAGAATCGAATGGCCCACTCTTGTTCAGGCGCCTGTTTATGGCACAATACAACCGAAAGTGACAGATAACTACGCCCGACTGCGAAAACAGAGCTCAAATGAACATCTCGACACGAGTTAATCGCGTTGCACCAGGTGAGTTTGCTCAATGTGGGATCCGCTATGGACACACCCCGGGATCTGATAAAACCGTGTGCGGATACACGCTGGTTGGTGCCGCCGGCGGGGCGGAACAGCGCGTCCAAGAGGGCCAAGCAGTGCCAATTTTTCCAGGTGCGCTGTACGGTACAGGCTGTGGAACACCTGCTCCTCTCCACGAAGGGGTGATGGCGTGGCGACTGCACCAACTCGGCTAAAGTGGGACACGCACCAGATGTTCTGAAGTCAAATCTCCCAAAACCTGTCATCTGCTATACCTTGTCTATATGAATTTCTGCACCACGCCTCCTTCCGCTACTCTTCAGGGTTAACAAGACCATTTTACAATTGATGGATGATCTGTCGACGCGCGGCGCGTCAAACCAATCACCGCCCGCCACCGGAATCGGAACAGGGATGCGCTTCCTGTTTGGCCAATGCACGCGGCAACGCCACAAGGAAACTTCAATGCCTGCCGCCCAGAAATCAAACCCGAAGGCGAAGATGGGAGGGAGGGAGGGATGGAGGCGCGCGGCACGCCCGGCGCTAGGTGAATGATGGAGATGCCTCCCTTCCCTGCGCTCCTTCCTCCCCTGCGTAGGCGCCCGCCTGCTGCTGCTCCGATGCTGACTGGACGTGCAACAACACGTCGAGGCGGCTGGCCGTGCCGGTGCGAAGGCGGCGCCGAAGAAAGGCCAGGCAGCGTATCGGTCTTGGATGGGGGAGTGGGGCGTGTCCCAAGACGGACCAGGCCCTTCCTGCCTCCTGATCCTGACGCGGGTGTGTTGCGTTCCGGTCTTTTGGTAGCGACCGGCGGGGTATGGACGCCGCGGGTTGGCGCGCTCGACGGACGTGGTGGCTGATGAGGGTGAGCGGATCGGGTGCTGCCCGTTGTCAGGTGCGTGCGTGTTGCGCGTGCATGCCGCCTGACTGGTCGTATGGGTCGTGCGTATTGTCGATGGCTAGCGGCGGCAGTGACTGTGAGCGGTGTCGATCTCAGTGCTGCAATATAGAGGCAGGTGAGTTGTCCGAGTCGTGGCGCAGTTGTGCAATCATCATCCTGTGAACGGATGATGTGAAGACTGCAAAAGACGTAAGGAATACCAAGCAATGAAGGCAGGGCAAGCAACTGGTGGCAGGTTCATGGCGTGCGCTGGTTCGCGTGGGAATGAGCGCTGCCGACGTCGAGAACAATGTAGAGGAATGCGCATGGTGTTAATTGATCCATGTTGTCTTTTTCATCGTCTAGGTGCTGTGATGCATGCTGGGTGGGGGTGGTCTACAGCCGACACGGACGCAGTGCTACTAGTCGCTGTCGGTTCTCCGCCGCTTGCTGCTGCTGCTACTGCCCTTTTTCCCGCTCACGCTCTCGTCGCGGCGGCGATGGTGTCGGCGGCTGCGATGGCTCTTGCTTGAGCGCTTCCGCTTACCGCTGCTGTCTGCTCCAGAGTCCGAGCCCGAGTCCGAGTCGCTGTAGTCGCTGGACTCGTCGTCAGAGCTGTCGTTGCCGCTCGCGTCGCTCTCGGTGTCGCTCGAGCGTCGGCGCTTCTTGTGCTTGCGGCTGCGCTTGTCGTCCTTGTCCTTGCGACTACTGGACGACGGATGCTTCTTCCTCTTCTTGTGCTTCTTGGCCTTCTTGCTCTTCTTCCTCCGGTCACCGTCGTCGCTGTCGCTATCGGACGACTCGCCGTACGTGGCCACGAGCGCCTGCGGGTTCAGCCCGCTGCCCGACACGCCCGCGTCCACCAGCTTGGAGCGCTTCTTGCTGTGCTTGCGCATGGACTTTTCGCGTGATGCGTCGAGCTGCTGCCGGAACGCGCCCGTGTGCCGGTCGTCGTCCTCCATGGCCGCCTCGGCCTGCAGCTTCTGCAGCTTGGACCCCACCAGCATGTCGTACATCTTCTTGAGCGTGTCCTGCGCGTTTGACGGCTGCGCGGCCGAGCGCCCGTGGTCCTGCCCGCGGTGCCGCTTGCACGTCCCCGTGTAGCACTGTGGGCACTGCGACATGGTCTCTCCTACTCGATTGGAGGGCCTTAAAACTCCGTATAAACGACGCAGTCAGGTCGGAACGCGTACAGGCGATGAATACACACGTAGACGCCTGTGGAGTAGTGTAAGCGGTAGCAGAGCAGCGCCAATGCCCGGGATATCGCCGCAGATGATGGCGGCGACCTGTTGGATCGCGCTTCACGCGCTTTTTCGCCTTCGTTTGTCGTGTGCTGAGTGGACGACGTGGTGGGGCTTGAATGTCGCACGAACGTCGTCCAGCGATCCTGTCCGTTAATTATTGTTATCAGTTTGAAACAAATCAGCTACTGTATAAAATCTAATAGTAGCCCCTCATTTCCACTTCAATTTCAGCCGCGAAACGACGCGGAGCTCAAGTCGACAGTGTCTCAAAAATGCATAATAAGACCAAGGCGAAATCCCCAACCACACTGTTCACGCGTGTGCTATTCTGAGCGGCTTACCAGACGCTTGACTCGTTGCTAGGCGTACTCTCCGGTTGGTTTCGCGCCGCTAGCTGGGCTGTACAGGCGCCTGGACTGACGGTCGTCTTCTTTTCCTGCCCGCTCATTGCTCGTCCGCGCGTTCGGTCCGCAATTAACAGCACGCAGCGCCGCTCTCCTCATCTCTAGTCGCTCGGAAGCATGTCGTGGCAGAACCACTGGGGAACGGTCAAGGCGACCAACGCCAAGGCGGCAGCGCTCTACTACGAGGTGGCCAATGTCGGCAAGACGATCGAGAGCTCCAAGAAGCGCGTCGTCTGGCGGCTCAAGGTCGAGGAGGGCCGCGAGTTCGAGATCACGCTCACGCATTCGCTCGCGTCCGGCAAGAAGGTGCTACGCGTCGACAGTATCGTCAAGTACACTTCGCAGTCGGTGAGATGCACACCTTTCAGCCTGTAGTTATCGCATACAGCCACCATAGATGCTTAGCGCGGTTATTATGTATTGTTGGGGACTGGATAGCTCTCGTTCGGCGACTGGGACTACGTCTTCAACCTGCCGGGTGGTCACTGCGTCCACATCATCATCAAGCCCTCGGTTGAGCTCAACGACATGTATGGTACGTGCGATACACCGTCAGTTCTCAACCTGGAGTCATCACAATCCTGTTATACGCGGATTCACTAAACCCAACCGCATCCACGTATTGCACAGACCTGATCATCGACGGTGTATCATTCCGCCGACTGCCGGACCGCCTCGACCCGGGCGCTCGCTCCAAAAACGGCGGAGCCACTTCAGCGACGAGCTCCAGCAGCAACTCGCGCAAGTCAAACAGCAGCAACAGTACGTACGCATACAGTAGCGGCAACTACGCCGGGAGCAATGGCGGTAGCGGCTCCCGCGACTCGTCATTCGGGCCTTGGGAGTGCCCGCGCTGCACGCTCGTGAACGAGAAGCCGCTCGCGCCCATCTGTGAGGCCTGCGGCGGACCAAAGCCGAACTATATCTGTGAGTCCGGTGCACACAGGCATCAAGTCTGCACATTCGCATCACTCACGCTGTTGTTACTTGATATCTGCTTAATACCAGCTCCTGAGGCGCGTATCCGAGCCAAGACGGTGGCCGAAAGCCGCTCCCCAGCTCCTGCTTCCTCCACAACACGCCCAACGTCCAAGTCGACGGCAACAGCTCCGTCCTCGTCGTCTGGAGAGTTCTTCTCGAGCAGTTTCATCGCGACAACTCCCGCTGATGTCACCACGGGCTTCGATGCGTTCGCCCCCGCGCCCCGGAAGAAGTCGGACCATGACATCTCGTCGATGCTTGCCGGATTGGACTTTACGCCAGCTGCGCCGCCTGTGGCTGAGCCTGTTCCCGTCGAAGCCTCCTTCGGTACCAGCGGCGGAACATCAACAGTTCCAGCGGAGGGCGATTCCAACAGTCGGGTACGTCAAAACTCGCTAGATGAATGCGTCACAGCGAGATGACCCAACTCACATGGCGAATGCTTGTGTAGACGGCGAGCGGTGATCTGTGGGAATCCAACATCGTCGACCTGAACCTGCGGCCGGAGGACAAGAAGCTGCAGTCGTGCTCCGCCAAGAGCTACCAGACTCTCGAGCAGGCGCGTCTGCAGGCACCGAAGGAGAAAGTGGCGGTACTCCCGCCGCCTCCGCCACAGATGCCGGTCCCAATGGCCGCCATGCCCGCGGTTGCACCCATGGGCTACTATGCCACTCCCACGCAAGTGCCCCAGGCCGGATACTACAACGGTGTACAGCCCATGTACGCGACCGCGACTGCGCCGGGCTATGGTATGGGGAGCCAGCCGCAACAGTTCGGTGGGGCTGGATACGGCAGTGGAGTGCAAGCGCCTGGCGTGTACCAGTTCATGACAGCGGCGCCAACTAATACGGGCGTTGGCGTGCAGAAGCCACCGACGATGCTGTCGGCCGACCCGTTCGCGACGCTCTCTTAAGTTCGCATTCGAAGACCTACGTCCTTGTCCTTGGGCGCCAGCAAGCGGACTGCGTAGCAAGTGAAGCTGCGAGGCTGTGATAACAGGGCTAACACCGCATATAAAGCTCATCCGACTTCTCAACAATTGTGAGATCAGTGTGAGCATCACCGCATCTATTGGGTACCTTGTGCTCTTCTTGTTGACGACACGACCGCTTGCTGCGTTATGTCGGGCCACACAGGCACCGGAATGACGTCTTTTGATACAGGCAGTTGCGGTTGACGGCATGCTTGGGATCGTACTCGCTTCCATCCACGTGCTTACCTTTGTAGTAGCACTGGTCGCCGGAGCAGTAGCAGTGGAAGTTGCGGAAATGGCAGTCGTCGTCGGTCGAGCATCCGTCCAAATGGAACGTCAGAGGGTCATTATCGCGTCCCGGCCCGCTGTTTACCGCAAACTCGAAGCGAGCGAGCACCGGATAATGGTCTGACAGGTCGATCAGATCCATCTTCATGTTGCTCTCTGCGGCTGTCCAGTCGACTGGGAACGCGCGCACCTGATTCACGATCGCTTGCAGCGTTGGCGGATGCAGTGGCTGCTGGTAGGGTGCTGCAGAAAAGCAACAACACACACGTAAGACTAAGTCACTCTCCAAAACAGAGACGTCTTCGTACCTCGCGCGTAGAGCACATAGTCCAGCCATTCAAGCGGGCAGCACGGGCAGTAGCACATGTTGTCTGGGGAGATGAAAACGCTTTCGTCCAGCCACCCGTGGCGATGATGAACGGCACACGTGAGGCGCGTCAGCAAATTTGGGTGGTACGTCCCGTTCTGAATGAAGTCACCGAGCCAATAAAACTGCAGTTAGCGATAACGCATCGACTCGTTCTGAATGTGTGGCATAATACGCACCTTCGGCACTCCCCAACTTTGAACGTATTGAGCTGAGCACTTGTTGCTATTGGCAGCGCCGTCGCGACCGACCAACAGGTTCGTGTGTGGGCTACTCGGGCAGTACACCGGTATAGGAATCGCAGTGTTAGCTGCTGACCTCATCACAATTCAGACTAGGACAACGCAACGCAATCACGTACTCGCTAGTGAAGAGCTGCGAGCCGACTTGAATCGGTGCGCTCGCATTCAGCAAGTCGACCAAATGCGCGACCTCGGCCGTGAACGAGTGGTTGTCGACGTTAAAGTCACCTGCAAAGATCAGTGGCTCGTGGTGAGGAATCCCCATCGCGTCCACAAACTGCCGCATCTGTGCAGTGAAAGCGCATATAACCATTTAGTCCAGTTTTCAGAGCTACTGTGCTCTCTGGTCGCCGCCGTGGTGGCATCCGTGCGGCGTCCTACCTGTTGCGCCTGCCGAACGCGGTCCGCTTGGCCTTCCTTGGTCGACCACGCCTGTTGCACCCACGAAGAAGCCACAGCAAATGCGATCACCGTCCGTTATTGGCGTCCTCGTAGTCAAATCACCTTGATTAACCACACGACCAACGGCAGCACGTGCTCGTAGCGCTGTACAGTACCTGCATGTGCGTAGCAAACACATTGAAGATCTTGGCCGTGCTGCCGACCGTCTTGAGGACGCGCGCATACTTGACGCCCTTGGCGGCCAAACAGTCCGAGTAGTGGCACGCGTTGCGGTACACGTGCTGAGCCTCACGGACGATCGGCCAGCGCGACACGATGAGCACGCCGCCGTTGAGCACGCTCGTGAACGGGTCGGGGTCGTGCAGGATGCTGGTCGAGTGGTTGAACCCGTACGTGCGGAACTGCGCGAGCATCTTCTCGCGCTCGCTCTTGAGGTCGGCCTCCGCAAACGTCACGACATCAATCGACGCCGAGATGTCCACGAGCGACTGCGGGATGCGCTCCAGGCGCTCCGCCTGTCCGTCGTTGGACACCTCGTACGGCCGCCCGAAGACGTTGTACTGCAGCACCTCGAAGGGCATCGAGGGCGACGAGGTCCCTGCCACTACCTCGGCGGCGATTAACACATACAGCGCGAGCACGCACAGTAGCGGCGGTGGCGGCATCCCGGACATCATGCAGGCTCAATCGCCTCCGCGTTTTACTTGCTCCTTTATGTGCATTTTCTTGGGTATCCAGCATCAATAATTGATTTCGAATTTGATGCGTGAAATGCAGAGTCCGGTCTTCTATTCTAGCAGTTGAAGCACGGTACGGTACCGTGTCGAGTGTCTAATCTAATGCGAGGACGGCTGCTTGATCCTCTTGCCGCGCGCAATTGTTGGCCGAAGGCGCCCGCTGCTTCATCACCTTCACCGTCATACACTTGATCGCTGAGCCCTTTCGGCTGTAGTCTTTGACATTTCGACATGAGCAGAGAACTCGCGAATCGATCCAAATCGCTCGCCACACGGTGTAAGCGGACACCCATACAGTCTTCGTTAGTGAGGGAACAAATCAACTGAACAAGCTGTCCTAGAGTCGCAATGCATCAAAGAAACACGAAGAGAAAACCTCGCCTTCTCCCCAGCAATCCTATTATTCCAACGATCCAGATGGGCGCTACGATGCTATTAGGTGCCGCAACAGCCTCCGAAATGATTACATCGACAGGAGTAGCAGGTCCGAGCATGGCGACAATAGCGAAGGAACCCAAATCGTGCTACTCCTCCCCGCTCGATCCTGTCAGGTACGACAAGCACCTCAGCCTCCAATCGTGGACGTTACCTACTTCCACGTCCGTTCACCAAAACTGCGCGTCGATCGCCTTGTCAAGACTGCGATGAAGCGCGTATCCCCGCAGCGCCATCTCCGTGAACCCAAACAGTGTGTCTTTACATTTTGCAAGGATCCGCGTGCTCTTCTGAGCTCGTTCAACAAGGGATCGAAGGCCCTCGATACCGGCAACGGCTGAACCTTTCGCTTCGCTGGACGTCAGGCGCTCCAGTCGCTCCCACAGCAACAGGTACATCCGACAGAGCACCTTCAGATTGCTTGAGCCAGCATCGTCGTGGACCCTGTGGATCCATTCCTTCATCTCGGTGATCACATCTGACAGCGACAGCACAGTCGCCAGTGATCCACTCTCTGGCTCGGCTGCTGTCGACTCTTCAGGCTCAACACCTCGCGCGAGAATCGCTAACTCGTCCACCACAGTGCCGATCTTGATTCGCTTGACCGGGTCGTTCGCGCACATGCGCTCCACTAGTCTCCATTGCTCATCAGTGCACAACTCCGGACGTAACGGCAACTCACGACGCTGCGTCACGTAGTACTTGACCATTGTGTTGTCAAAGGCCACCCCACGGCAGCGGAGGAGGGCCCTCGCCTTCCACCTTCTTCAGTTTCACAAACTCCGCCACTCTCAGAGCCTCCACGATGCACATACCCAACGCGTACACATCAGACGCAAACGACCGCTTCGACGCACCAAACTCGATGCACTTCGGCGCCACCCACCGCCACGCACCACTCAACTGAGTATCTTCACCGTCGTCGCCAAGCGAGCTCAGACCGAAGTCCGTCACCTTGGTCTTTCCGTCGTTGCCAATCACGACGTTATTGCACTTGAAGTCCCCGTGGATGATGCCGCGCGATTGCAAGTACTGGATACCGAGCGCAGCCTCAAACAGCTTCGTCCGTAGCTCGTCCGGATGCCGTCGCAAGTATTTGTCGAGCGACCCGTGACCGGCGTACTCGCAAGCGAAGAACGACGTCCCAATGTGGCACGCACCGAACAGACGAACCACGTGTGGGTGGCTCAGGACGAACCAGACGTCCACTTCGCGCTCAAACGTGGCTCAAAGAGCCTTCCGCACTTCGATGTCTCCAGCAGATGTGCCGAAATGGATGCTTGCAGCAGACTGAGACATGCTTATTGACCAAGAGGACGCCTCAGAGTTTGTGCTCTCCTCGATTCTCTTCACCTGCTTCACGACCACCTCCGAGTCAAGCCATTTCGCGCGATACACGTCGCCAAAACCGTCTTCCCCGAGACGCTTCATCTTGTCGATCACCAACTCGTATCACGGCAGAAACCACACGGGTGTCGTCGTCACTGACCTCTGGGCGTCGCCTTGGGAGATGATATCATCGTACACCTTCTGCATCACTGCGAGCTGTCCTTCAGTGTAGTCGGACGCATGATTGTCAGTCTCCGACTCCAGAAAGGCGACAAACGCTGAACGATCCTCTTCGTCATCCATGTCGCTCAGGATCATCATCGTCTGTGACACCTCTGACATGAACAACTCGAGTTGCTTCTTGCGCTGCTCGTCCCATCGTAGTTCACGCTCCTGATCGCTCGCTCGAGAATCATCCAGCATCGCCCACAGAGTGTTCACACGTCGAGGCAAGGCAGTCAAATTCGGCTAGTTGTTCGGGTCGAAGACGGCGCAGCGACCCGATTCCGGTACGATCTGGATCGCACGGCGGCGTTCAAATCCATGCGAAGCGAGTGATACGCGTCAAGCAGTTTCTTTGGTCGACTTACTTGGACGAGCTGTTGGTTGATCGCTTCGACCTCCTGGAAAACAAAATGATATAGCGGGTCCTTGTCATACTGCGATGCAAGTCCCCGAAGTTTGCTCCAAAACTTCGTCAGTATTCCGTCGTTGTACTCGTCGACGTCTATCTTGACGGGATTTGGTCCTGGTTCTGATGCTTAGTGGTCATTGGCTTCTCTTGCAGCTAATCCCTCGAGTATCGGAAGAACCGACGCAACTGTCACGCGCTGATCAGGCCTTCGAGCGCACATGCGGGATACCAAGAACTGGGCGTCTCCACTAAGACGCTTGGGTGCCGCCCAGGTTGAAAATTTAGATGCGGGGTCCCATCGCTCTTTCATATGAGCGATGTACTCATCATTTGCATTCCCCCAAAGCGCTCGCCCCGACAATGCCTCCACAACGCACAACCCGAATAAATAGATGTCGGCAGCGAACGAAGCCCTTCCGCCATTACCTTTCAACCGCTCTGGAGCTTGCCAACGCACCGACCCAAAACTGCCACTCGATTGTACCCCCTCAGCGCTTGTCGACGCCGTCAGACCGAAACCGGACAGCTTCACCACGCCGTCGCTGCCAACCAAGATGTTGCTGCTGCGCAAGTTCCCGTGCACAATCTTGCGCTCATGCAAGTACGCGAGACCCAGAGCTGCCTCATGCAGAAACTTCCACGGCGTCCATCTCTCGCATTTGGGCTTACACTCAGCGAGGTACTCCACCAGTGATCCGTTACTGGCACGCTTGAGCACAAAGAACGGGTGGCCGGCATCGCACGCTCCGTACAGCTTGATCACGCTTGGATGTCGCAATTGGTGCCTCACTGTGACTTCGTCGGCAAACGTCGAGGCGATCTTGCCACTTGTCGCCACACGCATGAGTGACGTCTCCCCATTGCCGTCAACTGCGTTCACATTGGCGCCGCTGTCCACGAGAAACTGCACGATGTCCACGTTGCCGCTTCACACCATAGCCAAGAGCGCCGTCTCCTCAGTGTCAGACGGCGTTGACGTCGGCGCCTCTGCCCTTGAGATATTGCACGACGTCCAAGTGACCACCTGGTGCCGCGCCCACGAGGGCAGTGCGACGGTCCCAGCCGCCACGCACGTCCACATTCGCTCCTCCAGCCTCCACCATCGCCCTCACGCGCTCCAGGTCATCAGCACTCGCCGCCTCCACTAGCAAATCACCTGCGCCATCTTCGCCGCTCCTCCCGTCTGCCATCTTTGTGGGAATGCTTAGAGAGGGCTCAGTATGAAGATCCCTCTCCGCGTTTACTTCGTGACTGGGATGTGAACCTCACATCTCAGCACCTCACATGTCAGTCGTGAAGCGGGTCCATAGATAGCTACACCGGCTCCATACAGTCTATCCTCTGTTTTTCGCGACCTGAAGAAAAAAATAGATTGTAATAACCTATATATTTTATAATATTTTAAGACATTATTTGTTGTTCAAGACCTACTTTTCTATAATCTTTTATACCATATATACCACTCTCGCGAAAACAAGGATAGACTGTACTGAAAGCAAGATGAATAGGATCGCCATTTCGCGGGTCTAACTGTTAGACGAAGACCCACCCATGAGCGTACCCGTGACCCGTTTCCACCCAATGCATACTGACCAAAGGTGAACCTTGAACAAGGAGGGAGCGACCTGACCCGTTTTCACAAACCCATCGACCCGCAAACCCGTCACCCGCGTACTCTTGATAGTCGCCCCGATGTTGAAGTTCACGGCGCTGACCAGATCGTCGAAGTCGAGGTGCAGTTCCTTTCTGAGTGAGCTCCAGAACTAGCTGTTGTAGTAGAAGTGTCGAAGCGAAGGGCGTTCCAAGTCAAACTATCAACGGGTTGTGAACGAACCCACTGGGATTGCTGCCAACTCATGGCAAGTCTCGATTTGCATCGCCATCAACTGGCTCATACGGAAGCTCCGTTGCGGTGGCGTCCTCGTGGCACACAAGAGCGGCTGCGAGCGGCGGATGGCTCTCCTGGCATTCGGTAGACACGGCGCGCTCCACCGCCCGCTCAACGCGGCACATTCGACCGGCAGAGCGTCGAGTACCTTGTTGGCCGAGGATACCGTTGATACCGGCAAAAAACGAGTGCATATCAGTATGAACAGCTGGGGAAGCGCTCCCATGTTGCGGGCAACTTGCCGCTTGCCTTGCCGCGATGGCAATGGCTCGAAGAAGCTTTCCCGTCTCAGGCGCTACTGTTCGCCGCGCCAGTGTTCTCCACGCCGGCAGGCCGCCAGCGTCATCCTTGTGACCGCTGCCGCACCATCCAACGCACCAGTCTGCGCCACCGCCAGCTCACCGCCATCAGCGCTCGTGAAGCCACCGTCACCGCCGACCAGCGCGAGCACGGCCACCAGCGCAGCCGCATCTCCGTTAAGGTTGTCGGCCCCGGACAACGTCGCTCCTGATCGCGGCGACAAACCAAGGTGAGCATGTTCCGTGCCACAAGCTGTAGTGTTTGATCGTTAGCTTCACGTCGTGTGTTGGACAGTCATGCAGCGAGCCTCGCCCACGGCGCGCAAGGAGAAGTTCGCGCTCGTCTCTACCCACGAGACGAGCGCCAGCGCACACATCGCCATGCAGCTGTACGACACGCACAGCTACGTGTTCGACCACAACGCCGGGAAGCGCGGACGATCGACTACGTTCAAGTGCATCGAGCACCAGCTATGCGGACGCCGCTTCCTCATTCGCAGCTTTGACTCAAAGCCATCGGGCACGGTGGCGTACGCTCCCGAGGCAAGAGGGGCATATTCTACAGCTCCGTCGGCTCGCAACCGGACCGGGATACACCCGGCGTTCATGATTGAAGTTGATGCCGCGGCCATCAGCGACGATGACCTTCAGAAGATCTTGAATGCGTTCAACGACAAGTACGAGGGTCAGCCAGATCTTCTCGTTCATCTACCGTCGACGGGCCAAATGAAGAGTCGGAAGGCGTACCTCAAGAACAAGCTTACCAAGCAGACGCAGATCGAGACCTTTGCCGACCTCTGTGAGTGGACCAGTCTGCGTATGCGCACGAGCGAGAAGGCGTTCTTTGGCGAGCGCGCGTTCGGGCGATCGAGCGATGAGTCGACCTTCGCTGCCGAGCCTACGAGGTTCCGGAACGGCGCCCTCGCGCTGAAGTGCTTTCAGCACAGTTATGAGGAGAAGGGCACCACCAAGATGTCATTTGGCCTCATCTTCACGATTCGCCGCATCTCCCGCAACGCCCTATACGCGGTCGAAGACCAGCAGAACGACGGCGTGTTTGTGGATGCAGATGGGACATACAAACTGCACTTCGGTACGGCATCTCGGCCATTGGACTGATCAACACTGATCTGATCTGATGTGCGCTTTCTCATTGCTATGGTGGCTAGGGGATTGGGTCTTAGTCGCGTTCGACACGTATCAAAGTTGGTACACTGCCAGCCGCGTCTACAGCAAGAACTTCATGCCCTGGACGTACATGTTCGTTCGGACGGAGCACCAGTACGCATATGAGCAGTTGTTCCGCACCGTGGCTGACTACGCTAAGCTATTCTTCAAAGTGTCGCTGGACGTCAAATTTGGCAGCTTGGATCATGCCACGTACGTTGCCAACGCGTACGCGGCGGTATGGCCGGGTATCACACTCCTGGACTGCTATCCGCACGTCGGTCGCAAGTGTCACAAGAAGGCCGCCCTCCTCGATCCTACGGCATACTACATCAAAAAATGTACCGTTCGAGGTCGCCGGAGGAGCTCAAGGCGGTGGTCAAACTGTGCGTGGACCGCTGGCGTGCGGATGGCCAAGACATCTTCACAGATTGGTTCGAGAAGGTCTACCTGTCCGAGCCGTGCGGCATCAGAGCCAAGCGCGCGAAGACCGGCGTCGTGCTGAACGATTCGATCCCACATATCCTCGCGATGGTTGGCGTCGACTCACCGAGGGGCCCGTTCAGCCACTTCTTTGAAGGTGGATTTGGCACTTTTCCGTGAACATGATGCGACTATACTAACGCAACACTATGCGTGTACTGCAGGCCCTCTCTCGAGCGAAATGATTCACCTTGCTCTCCTCCATATTGCGCCTGGAGCATACATGAAGAAGTACCAGTACGTCAACAGGAAGTGCGTGGTCCGCTCTGTTTTCTTCAACTCGTCCCAGTTCATGGATTCGCCGACGTGCGCTGCTGGCGAAGAGGTTAGGAAGGAGCGAGTGGATAGGTACGGCTCATTGGCGACGGTGTGGATGCTGTCCTATTTTGTGACCGTGCTGTTGTTGTTGATCAGGTATCGAGAAAGCAAAGGAGGGCAAGCTTCGCGATGACGGCACCGCGCGCGAGATCGACCTGCATGATCTGTCTCTGAACGAGGTTAAGGTCCTCGATGCGTCTGAGCGAGCCTCCAGCTTCTGCCTTAGCCTCAAACCAGTGATCAGCATCGACAAGGTAGCACCTCCTGCCTATTGACATACATTAGACGTGAACTCACGGGCTGTTGTCGCCTATTGCACAGATCATGGAGGTTCGAGCTCTGTACCGGTGCGACTGCAAGGCGTTTTGTCAACCGGCTGGACGTGCTCGCACGCCGTCGCGGCTATGGCGCTCGCCAACCAAGTCGACTTGGAGAGCGCGATGAACCGCCTTCCCACAAGGAAGCTGAGCGGTGGCCAACGGAAGATCTCAGGCGCCCTGTACGTCGACGATCCGGACAACCGTACGTTCTCTCCAGGTAATTTGACGAGAAGACTGCTGAAGCAGCCGCTGTAGCCGTATGGATGGCAAGTGAGCAAGAACTTTGTCCTTGAGGAGGACGGGGTCGAGTCGGCGAAACACATCGTTGGGCGCATCAAGAACGTCAAGCTCGCCGGCGGGGTCTACAAGTGGAGAGTGGCGTTCTCCAACAGCGACGAGCTGTTGTACGAGTGCGAGGAGCTCGTGCAGATGATCGTGGTGTCGAGGCGCGCTGGTATGGATGTGACGCGTAGCGGAGTGATTAGCCTCTAGTGCGAGTCGCTAGCTCCTTTTTTGCATCACTTCGAGACTATCGTTAGCACCGTCGGGCATTTACTCGCAGAGCCGTGGTCTTTTTCCTTGGCGCCCAGGTTGACCTGCACTCCCTCGGTTGCTCGCGGCCGGTCGCTTGCAGAGCTTCCTTAGTCTAGATTCCCCAATCAACGGTCGCAGTTGACACGCGTATCATGCTTGCTTCTCGTGCCTCGCGCGCTTGTTGGCCGATGCCGCCCGCTTCTTCGCCCTCTTCACCGCTCTGTACTTGATCACTGTGTACTTGCGTTCGTGCTCTTCGACATGAGCAGAGAGCTCAAAAATCGATCCAAAACGCTCGCCACACATCGTAAGCGGGTACACCAGCTCATCCTGGTCATGCTCGTTGAGCTCGTCTGCGCAGGCGTAATCCCTGTTATCGTTGCCGTCGCCGCCGTTGTTCCTGCGGCCAGCATCATCACCGCTAGTACTATCTCCTCCGCCGTCCTCACCCTCTGATGAGCACGAGCCTGCATCATAAACCATCTCCAGCTCTTCCTTAAACAGCTTGAAGCCGGGGAGGACGTCGCCGCCGTCCAAGTCTCTCCACGCGGGCTCGTCAATGCACACGACGGCACCAACAGAACCTCGACGGTACTCAATCATGCGGCGGTGGCCGGGTCGCGAACCAATGAGCCAGCCCAGGCGGACGCCATGCGCCAGGTAGTCCTCGCGCATCTTGCAGTCCAGCGCAGCGAATCTCGAATGCTTGCCAGAGAGCTTGCCCACTTCGAGTACAAACGCCGGCGCGAACGGAGGGACGTCGTAGGTGTGGCGTGACTCGTACGTCAAGATCCTCTCCACCTCGGGCGCTGTGTACGCGGCGTCTGGGAGCCGAACCTTGCCGGGCGCCAACACGAATGTGCCTTGCGACATCGTCACGCGTCCTTCATCGTCACGTGCGTCCGCCCAGTTGCCCAGTAACCTTGCAATCAGCACCGCGACCGCTTCGGTGGCACGTCCGACCATCTTGTGCGGGAAGAAGTGGCCCTCGTCCACGGCGAACGACGCGATCTTGCCGAACGCCGGGTTCTCGATCGGGCCGTGCACGTCCATGTACGCGTTCAGCTCGTCCAGCGTGACGCCGGGGTAGTTCTCACCGCGGCACAAGCCGTCCGTCGTCTCCAGGTCGCTCGCCAGCCGCTCGAGCTCGCCTTAAGCTCCTGTAGCGAGCGGGGCGACCATATTTTTCTATTATGAACCCGTTGGTCGATCCACTTGGGACTTTTTCGAGCAAAAAGCGGAAAAAGATGCGTGGTGGATGAATGACCCAGCCCATCAATCGCCCCCAGGCCGATTTTCGACAGGTGAAAAGGGAGCAGCAAGAGCGGACAGCGCTCTAGGTTTTCACATGATGCGGTACATTATAACATGCAGGTGGGGCGCTGTCTACTTCCTGGTGCTGTTCCGCCGCTTGAGGATGTCGAGCGCCTCGTAAAAGCCCGAAACGTCGTCTTCCACCGAGCTGGTGGCAGATATGGTGCTGTTGCGGTATCATAATCATAATGGAGGCGATTCGCAGCAGTCACAGCGAGTACATCAAACAGATTAGCGCGAGTTCTTATCGAGTCAGGAATGACGAGAGAAGCGTACCTGGCGATGCTGGAGCGGGGTGTGGATGACATGGTCGCGACCGAGCTGCTGGTACTGCTGGTGCTGCTGCGGACAGTACGCGCCTTTCGAGCGTCATCGGAGCTCGACTGGGTCTGAAACGATGACGACGAGCCATCGGATCTCAGTGTCGATGATGTTCTAGCACTTGGAGGACGCCCAGGTGACCCGGATTTCGCAGGCAATGCCGCCGGATCTCGCGGACTCACCACGCTTTTACTGCTAGCGGTTGTTTCAGCTGCAGGTCCACGACTACTCGGTCGACCACTGCCATTCCTATCCGGTGTCGATACTGCCGTGGATGTTGGCGTGGATACCGATGGTGACTCCTTGGGCTGAGCTACTAGTGCCTCCGTCAGCAGCGCGCCCTTGCCTTGCCGCTGATACCACAAGTCAAACTCCTTTTGGAGCTTCAGGCGACCCATCTCGAGCATCTTCTGGATGTGCTGGATCTCCTTCTTGAGCTCGCTCAGCTCGGCGAAACCCTTCTTGTACACCGCCTTGTAGTGGTCGATTTGCCCCTTCAAACGCAGCTCAGCTTCCTGCGCCTCCGGGTTGCTCTCGCCTCCACCACCGCTCGACTTGTCGAGTAAACCTTCATCGGCGATCGCTTGCTGCTTCCGTAGTTTGTCCATCTGCTGAGTAAGCGCCTTGATTTGGTTCCGCGCGTCGTTGACCAAGTTCGCGAGCTCCTTGGCGGCGTCGTACTTTTGTTTAAGTGCGATCTTGTTGTCGCGGATGACGTCGTTCTTCGGGTAGTGCGCCTTGAATGCCTCGAATGCCTTGGTTGGGTCGTCTAAAATCGCCGGGTCGACCTGGAATGTCTCCGAGAAGCTGGCGGGTGGCGGTGGCGGCGCTTTCGACCCTTTGTGCCGCGCAAGTTGGTCAGCGGATTGACCTCCAGGCGCGGGTGAAGGCAATACGGCAACTCCTTGGCGATTGGCAAGCGATTCGGGAAGCTCACCTTTGGCGTTCCGAATCATATTGACCATGATGGCGATCTCGTTGTCTCGCTGCTGCACGAGCTGCTCCAACTCGGCGATACGCTGTTCCAGTTCCTGGTTGCCACCGCCGATTACTCGCGCAGGAGCACCAGCAGCGGTTGTTATGCTCACGTCACCGCTACCACCACCTCCATCACCGCCGCTAGCCGCAAGACCTCTGAGGATTGCGAAGCACTCGCGCATTTTGGTGTACGTGAACTCACCCATGTTGAGGTGTGCGCCTGGGTCGGGATCATTTACGTAGTCGACACATCGCGCGCGAAGCTTCTCACGCTCGTAGTCCTTCAGCTCGTCGCCCTCTTTCACCTCGCCGCGGGCGATTGCGAGTTCCTCCTGCAGTGACGCGACCTGCGCCTTGAGCTGCCGGATTATTACCGCTGGGTCGATCTCTTCATTCAATCGCGCATCATTGCGCACGCGCGCCACGCGCTGGGCGAAGCGGCACGTCGATACCGATTCCTGTTGCGTCAAGAACACGACAAAAGGCACCGTCAGTTCCAAACAAGATCAACGTGGAGCAACACTATCATGAGCGAACAAGGATACTTACGTCGGTCTGCTCCTTTTCAGGGCTCACGGTCGCGACCATGACAGTCTTGCAGTTGCCGCCGAGCGAGTCGCGCAGCACGGACGTGAGCATTGAGTTGCGGTACGGAATGTGCGCGCGGCCCTTGGTTGCGCGCTCGTGCAGCGCGACGATGACCATCTCGAGGTAGTGCAGGCTCGTGTTAATGTACGCGGCCTCCCTCAGCACCTGGCCTTTGGCTCCCGTCTTGTGCGCGCGCTCGGAACCGGCAAGATCGATCAGATGCAGCTTGGACCTCAGCACAACCTCGCTGCCGGCTTCTCTGCGCGACTCGAGCGCCAATGTGAATACACAGTGAGATCGCGAAGACGTCAAGTTCATTGCCGTCTCGCTCACTGCGCGATTGGTGTCGCCGAGGAACAGCAGGTTGAGCGCGTCTTCTTCCGAGTTGACGGCGTGCATGGACAGATTGCGCAGGTGGCAGTTGCCGTCCTCGTCCTCGAGCATGGCGACGCGCGGCAGATCCTCAAGTGACTTGGTCTGCTCGTGGTTCGGATCAAGCAGGTCATACCCCTGGTTGTTGTAGATCTCGAGATACGACACGTGCACACGCAGCTCGCGGGCGGGCGCGCGCTTCATTTCGTCGAAGATCATGGAGATCGCGCGTGGGATGAGCCCGCGGTCTTCGTACCGCTCAGCGCCGCCCGTAATCGTGAACGTCTTACCGGAGCCAGTCTGGCCGTATGCGAACACGGTTGAGTTGAAGCCGTTGAGCGCGTTGAGGACGCACGGCCGACCCACACGGTCGAAGACCTCGTCCTGTTTGGCCACCATACCCAGCACGGCGTCGAACCGGAACTTGTAGTTCGTGCGCGAGTTGTTGATGAGCCCTTGGGCCACGTCGCGTGGGATGTCGTAGTTCATCAAGGACGCATCTTCGTCCCACGTGAAGAACCCCGAAGGCTTCTTGGACGGCTTCACGCGCAGGTAGATCCGCACGTTTGAGTCCTCTTCGCCACCTCCTGCGGCTGAAGAGCCCGCGCCGGCAACGGAGGAGCTGTCGTCGTCATCATCGGCCACGGGCTGGTCGTCCGCCGTCTCGTCGTCGTGCTGTTGCTTGGACTCCTGGTTGTCGCCGCTGCGAGCACGGCCAGCGGGCGTAGCAGCGCGGATCATGATCGATCTTGCGGGCAATTCTGCGGATATATCGAGAGTCGACAGGTGCCAAACCTGTCCAAGGTGACGCTTCAAGTCAACACTTTGGCGTCCTTTCGTGTCGAGCTGCGCTTTGTCGGAACAGGCGCCGACTCTGCATTACGCGGGGCGCACTGAGCTCTTCAATGAATGAGGCGGTGACCACGAGGAAAAGTTTAGCGAGAGCAACCGGCGTCTTCACTCGATCATTGAGGCGGGCTACGCATTGTCAGATCGAACCCGCTACTACTCCATGGCGTGAATTGCACGTGATGAGCACGACTTCAAGACGGAGCAACCACATGCCATACTTCAAGTGGAGGTGGCTACGCACTCGGCAAGTACAGGCGCTGGGCGAGGATATGGTCCCGGATACGCTGCGGGATATCGCACTTCTCGCGAACGAACGTGACTTGGCGAAGTGAAGGCGTTGATGACCCTTGCTCCTCCCACACAAGCGTCTCAATCTCCATCACGAGGCGGACTGAGCCTGCGTCATACGACCGACAGCACGTGACTCGTCAGCTCCTCACGTTCTCGCTGACTCGCTTGCTGCTAACAAGCGTCAACACGTACTGGTAACAAAGGCCGCACGCCAGGAATCGCACTCGGACAGCCTCGGCGGCTCGAACGCGACTGGAATCCCGAGATCACTGCACGCAGTGAGCACAAGCTCGCGCGTGCTACCCTGCAGAACGTCCGACTGCGCCGTCACGACAGAACCATCTCGCACTACAGCACCACGACGAACAGGTCAGTCAAGCAGCAAAGTGTCACGTGACCCCGATTGGCTACAGCAAAATGAAGTACACGTTACCGACGAAGAAGTTGGACACGGTGCCCTCGAGCAGCAAGCGGTCGTGCTCGCCGGCGTCGTTGACGACTGGTGCGCTCAGAATCACCTCTTGGAAGGTGGTTCCCAGCACCGCCTCGACCCCGCGCGCGCGCTGCTCGATCGGAACGCGGTCGGTGACCCACTGCGAGTGCTTGCAGGTGGCGTTCTGCCGCCGTTCCCCGTACACGAGCGCGGTCGCTCCTTGCAGCCCCGGCTGGCAGCACAGTCAACACAACACAGGATGAGGGCCCTCATCATCATGATGGCGGCCATAAGAGCTGCTGCAAGACTGCTCTTACCTGCGGCATCGGGCACATGTGGACACTGATCATATCCTCCGCATCCTCTGTCTGCTTCCACCAGAGCGCCGTCACCATTAGGTCGCCTTGCGCACCTCCATCGCTCCTAGCGAGCGCCGCCACACGCTGGACCATATCAGTCGTCTGCTTCTGCATCATTTCGATCAGCTCATCGTCTCCCGAGCCGCCGCCCAGCGTCTTGAACCCCGCCGCGAGCCGCTTGAGGTGGAAAGGCCAGACTACGAGCGCGTCTCTGGGCTGCGCCGACGGCCCCGCCACGAGCCGTGCGCACGTGTAAACGCCCACAGGCCGAGCCAAGAGCAGTGCCTTGGACCCCGCAAGCTCCGGACACGCGCGCGCCCCGTAGTTACGCGCAGAAGCGTCTCCATCCGCCGCCACCGCCGCCTCCGCGAGCCACGCCATGATGCCCGTCACCTCGGTTGAAAATAGACAAATCGTACCTTCAGTCTGTCTGAATTAATAATGTGCTCTTATATCTTATTAGAGAGTACAGGGGGTACACGTCTCAAATGATTGAGGTTTTATTCACTAGGAGTGAGGTTTTGGACGGAGTGACGGCGGCCCCTTGCTTTGTGGTCGTGGGGCGAGACAACCGGAAAGAGGAGGCCGACGGAGTGGAAAATGCTGCGTCGCGGATCGCAGGTGCTCGGCAAGGCGGCGGCCAAGGCGGCGGCGGCCCCAGCGGCGCGCGGGCTCTTGCGCCAGCAGCGCGCGGGCTTCGCGACCATCTACGACAACGCGACGCCTTACGAGGTGCATTCGCGAGGCGGACGTTGTTTGCCGTGGTATGTGAATTGAGGGCTGATTGTGACGGATGACGGCAGGACACGGTGCGTCACCGCAGCGACGCGGAGCTGCGCATCGCCAAAGTGCCGGTGGTGGAGGTGGAGGGCAATGTGGCCGTGTGCGACGGCGGCGGCGGTGCGCTGGGCCACCCGCTCGAGTACATCCAGCTCGACACGGTCAAGCACCACTCGGCGCAGACGTGCAAGTACTGCGGCGTGCGATACAAGATGAAGGCCGGCTTCCACGGCGGCCACTAAGCGTCCTTCGAACTCACCGCGTCGCGGAGAAGCGCCCAGGTTGCTATAGGAGAGAGAGAGAAGGGGGAAGCGACGCGCCGTGGCGGGAACGCGAACAACATGAAGATGAAGAGCACGCAAACATGGAAAAATGGAGTATTTTGTACGCTTTTCCTCGCCCGACGCACTCATATCCAGGCCAGCATGAAGCTGGAGCGAGCACTTCATCATCTACAGGTTCACATCTCGTGGATTTCCTCGTCAGGGAGCTCGAAGATCAATGTCTGCGCCCCCATTGAACGTGAGCACATTCCTGTGCATGGTGCTCCATTTTGGTGGTCCTTTCCACTGCACCATGGTCCCAGACTCTAAGTACTAGGTGCGGTCTCGTACTTAACACGCACTTACAAATGCGTACTTAAAGTAGCCATTGCATACGAACTTATCCACCACGCGGTGCGTACTTTACGCGACGCGTGCTCGAAGCGTTGCAATTCTGAATTTGATTGATTGGAGACGGCAAAATGGGTGACGAGCGGAAGCGGAAGCGCGCGGAGGCGACGGCGGGGGCCGAGCAGCCGGAGGTCAAGCGCACGGCCAATAACCAGGACCTGGCGGATATTGAGCGTGAGCTGGCGAGCATCAACGACCTGCTGCAGACCGAGGAGACGTCTCAGAAGCGTGAGCGTCGGCTTGCATGTCCCCTCTTGCCTTGTGACGGTGCAGGAATGGCACGGCTAACAGCGCTCGTCTATGTCTACGGACTATGACTCCGCAGAGACGTGGCAGATCGGTAAGCGTGTGAAGCGCATCCTGGACGCGCACCCAGAGCTGCCGGTGGCCAAGCAGCTGGACGCGTTCTTCCTCTGGGGCACGGCGCTCGCGCGCCTGGCGTCGCTGAACGAGGACCCGACGCTCGCCGAGGCCGCGGCTGACAAGTTTCAGCAGATGCACGACCTCTCGAACGGCGACGAGGCAGCGTTCGGACCCGTGGGCTTCACGCTGTGGGCATCGTCGCTGCTCATCGTCGCCACCGAGACGAGCGACCGCGACGTGCTCGACCGCGCGCTCGCCAAGTTCGAGGTTAGCGACGGTTATCTGGGCTTGGCGTGCGGAATATCCTTTCACTGACACGGTAAGAATGGTGTGCTCGCTGTAACACGACAGCAAGCGGTGGAAGTGGACGGCGGCACGACGTTCGAGTCGCGGTTCCAGCTCGCCAAGGCGCTCAAGGAGGGCGGCGACATGCTGCGCGCGCTTGAAGAGGGCGGTGGGCTGGAGATCGCGAACGAGTACTACCAGCAAGTAAGTATTTCTTACCAAGACCCACACAGCAGCCTATGGTTGTGATCTAACGCTTTGATACCGGCAGGCGCTCAAGGTGTGCGCGGTACTGGAGAAGATCTACGAGCGCGAGACCTGTGCGACCAAGGAGACGGAGAAACAGGACACCAACGACAAAAGTGAAGACGACAAGGACCAAGAGGATGGCGTGGACAAGGACGACGACGTGGTGACGGTGGCGGACTTCGCCGAGGTCAAGCTACTCGAGGCGATCCTGCACGGCAACCTCGAGTCAAATGATTGGGCCAGCCGCTTTGACCGCACGCTCGCGCTCTTCTACAAAGCGCTTGGTACGTTTGATAGCAGCGCTTTGTCTTTACATGGGTGTTTTGTTTGATCTAACGTTCGCTTGCGTTATGTCGACAGAACTGAGCCCGAACAACCCGGAGGCACTCATGGAGCTGACCAACTACCTCGCTCGGCGCTGCCTGATGGCTTCGAAGCAATCGTCCGACGCGCGGCCGTCAATCAAGTGGGAGCCGTTGTTCGATGACCTGGAAGCGCGGTTCCGCAGCGCTCTGCTGGACGTTGACTTCCCCATGGAGGAGTGCCACGAGATCTGCGTGCGCTGCGACACGGTGGCGGACGAGGAGCCCGACATGGACGGCATTGATATAAGCATCCCGCACATGCTCAACTCGTTGGGCAAGGGTCTCGGCGCGTTCCTGCGCGCGTTCCCCGAAGGCGAGTCAGCGGCCTCCTCGTCAGCTAGCGACAAGAAGAAGATCAAGCCGCGGGGCATTGCGCAGAAGAAGAAGCTTCAGAAGCAGAAGCAGCAGCAGAACCCGCGGTTTGCGCACGCTGTCGAGGTGCTGCGGTCCGCTCATCACCTGCACGACAAGCTCGGCGCCTACCACTTGGCCTGCTTGTACGCCAGCCCTGCGTTCCTCGACGAATCGGTGAGTGCTTTCCAAAGTTGTTTGGTCATGACCACACAATGAGGCTAACTGTGCTGGATCTACGTGTTGGACAGAGCTCTCGTGAGTGGTTGGAGACGGCGTCGAGTTACGGAGCGCTTGAGGACGAGTTTGACCCAGAGGACTTTGGCGACGCCGTGCGCGCGCGTCCGTGGTTCCAGAAGTTCCTGCAGCCCGAAGAAATGCTCGACGAGAACGCCCTCGCCCAATAACGCGTCCATACTGTAGAGCTAACGCTCCTGGGTTCAATACTGAGGGACGGGTAGAGCGGGGTCAATAGTGTAATGAACCGACCCTACAGCACGCGCTTGATATAGCTTACACCTACCAAAATGGTAGAGTCCTCTCACATAACTGTAGAGCTAACGCCCGTGGGGCACCGGTCGGAAGGAGTTCACCGGCCTAGAAAATCGATCGCTGGCTGTTTTCTTATCTCTCATATTGTCCTTATTTGATCTTGTTTGGTCAGCTCGACACAAGACTGTGTGCATCAAGAACTAAGACGAAAGGTGGAGTCTTAGTTGCCTTCCTGGTCTTATTCGCTTTGAAAATCCGTAGTGGCGCAGGGCGAAACGAGACGATGCCGATGTTTTCAAGATTTTGAATGCAAATGGAGCGAAGACACCGAGGAAAAGACCGATGCAAGCGCCCGAGAAGGTGCGGACGGCCGCCAGTGCGAGTCCTTTCTCCTCCTCCTTCTTCTTCATCTTAATCTCGATCCACTTCGCCTTTTTCCTGGTTGTACAGACCACCGTCAGGCGCTGATCAGCACCCAAGACACCTACAGAAAGAGCGCCGGCATGCCCACGTCGACAACATCGCGCCGATCGACTTCTTCTCCAATGACGGCAGCGGTCGCGGCTGGAGCTGCCTCACCGTCCGCGGACGACTACGCGTGGCTGCAGGACATTCTCAACTCGTTCCCGCTGGACCCGCTGCATGTGCTCGAGTTCCACGACCCGCACGCGCTGGACGACGCCGACCTGCGCTTCCTGTCGACCCTGGACGAGTACGAGCGCGAGTCTAACCCGCCGTTGTGGGGCGCTGACGCCCTCGCGCTAGACCGCGTAGACACTCCAGTAGGCGCTCTATCGCTGAGATCACGTAGTTCCGACCGCCGCTTGTCACCGCGTCTACAGTTGAAACGTGCGAGAAGCAGCCTGAGCACCACGAGCGACCGAAATGCCGAGTTCACCGACGCCGCAGATGTGCTCACGCCGCTCCTCTCGGACGGCGTGGCCAGCTTCTCGTCTTGGGCGCCGACCAGCACCTACCGTCGCGGCACGCCCCGCTTCCAGCTCCTGCTGCCGACAACCGAGCCAAACACCAGCAAGAGTTTTGGTAGCAGCTCGGCGACGGCCTCGCGCTTTGGATCAGCCACATCCTCGCTCATCTCCGAGTGCTCGCGCCTCGAGATGCTGCGCCAACTTCAGCCCGAGACCCGCCCGCCCACGCGCCGCCGGCTCTTCTAAGGCGTTCATGCGCCGCCGGCGTCATCCTAGAAGATACAGTCGCTCCATTGTGCCGTAATGAGTCTTGTGGCCATGTTATAGAAGCTCAAGTCGATCCGTAGCCAGCTAGAATAGCGCGATCAGCAACGCGTTGCGCTCAAGAAGTAATCAGAATGATCTTTTTTACTACTGTACGGCGAACTCCACGTGACGCGTAGCATCACTCACGTTCATATCGACACCGAAAAAGGCGGCGATCGATTTCCAAATGTGAAGTGACGTTTTCAAGTTGCACTGTGGCCGAACTAATGCGATTGCTGATATATGCGAACAATGCCGACACTCTAGATTATGCGTGATCGAAAGGAACATCACGACTCGATTGATCTCATTCAGACACTCTATTCCAGAACGAGTAAGACAAAACATCAACACACTCGCACGAACGCCTGAAAAAGCGCTCGTCAAGCTATCACTCACATGATACCACAGTACTGCACCAGCCAGCATCGACACCAGCCACCAGTCCGCCCGTAGAAACGTAGACTCTTCGCCTTCAACATCAATGAGACCAAACCACCCACTTAGACGTAGGTGATGGTGCTGGTCGAGTACTTGCACAGCGTGCCTGACGGACCCGAGCCAAGCACTTTGGGCTCACCCGACGTCGAGCCCTGCGACCACTGACACACCGGCTTGCT
>JAASGW010000206.1:0-44862 GCA_023334395.1 Phytopythium sindhum
CAACGGCGAGGGCATGTACAAGAAGATCATCGAGATCCAGAGTTACCTGACGCCTCCTATCGGTATCGTACTCATTCTCGGCGTGTCATGGAAGCGCATCAACGGTCCGGGTGCTTTCTGGGCGCTGATTCTCGGCGGCATCGTGGGCGTCGTTCGCCTTATCTACGTGACCATTGAAGGCCAGAGCATGAAGGGTGAAATGAACGCGTTCGCCGACGCGTTCTTCTACATGAACTTCTACCACTTCTCGATCGTGCTGTGGGTCTTCTCCATGATCGTGTGCATCGTCGTGAGTCTGATGACTCCTCCTCCGACGGAGGACGCTATGCGCTACACGATCGACTGGCCGTCAGTGTTCAAGCTGGATGCGACGGAGCTGGCCAAGCCGACGTGGGTCAACACGACCGTGCTGGTCGGCGCTGCGCTGTCGATGGCTTGCATGGCTGTGCTGTTCGCCACCTTCCCGTGGTAAGCCGATGCGGTCGAGAGCAAGAGCGGAGTCGCACCGCATCATTTTTATTTGGCAAACCCGTGTTTGCTTGTAGATTCCAGGCAACGAGCCGAGTTACTTATCGTCTAGAGCTAGACAACCAACAAATGAACATGATTTACCAGTGAAAAAGTGGTTCAGAGTCGAATGTGTGGCTCATGAAGGCAGCATGAGCATCCTAAGCCGATGCCATCATTCAATCGCCGTCAGATCTGGCTGCACTCGTATGAGGCTATCGCTGGATATCGTTGCGGTGAATGAGTTTGCTGCACCCACCGACTGGATGCGGGTGAGAAATGAATTGGGGTTGGCTGTCATGTCGACGATGTTAGTGCACTCGATCGCATCGTCTTCCAAGGTGTAGAAGGATTTGAGAAGCTCGATCGAGGATGCAAACTCGTGCTTCTGCTCGAAGAACCGGTGCTGCGCGTAGTAGTACTGGAAGCTGAGGTAGCGCACGTCCCATTCAGGATCGAGCGCAACCACAACAGGTTTGTCGGGAGACGGCGGCCTCTCTCCGCGTGGACGGAACTGCAGATACCCCCACCACTCTGGCCGATGCATGTCAACGGCGTACTGCGAGCTCCACACCCAATTATCTTCTGGGAGACTGGGGACCTTCTCGTACCGCCAGCGGTCGTGACATGTTGCCGCCACCCGCACGGCCCATTCCACTCGCGAGAAGTTGATTCGCCAGTACGACAATGGAGGAGGCGGAACGGTGGCGCTGGTGTGGAGCGCGAGCTGTTTCAGTGGCAGTGCGATCTCCGCCGTCCAGTAGTGCAGCTTCTCGTCTGTAGCGTGGACAAAAGCACGATGAAGATCATCAGTCCCTTTCCAATCCATGTAGTACACAGGTTGTTCACTCGCCACGCACGTGGATCGTTAACATTCCCGGGGACGAAGACGGCGGAGCGCATGCCCTTGCCAAACATGTCAAAGCCGAACGCCGGGTCGACGCGCGTGCTGTTCTCGTGGCCGCCGTCGCGGTACGGGCGGTCGAGCCACAGGTTCCACGTTGTGTTGAGCGCGTTCAGCTCGAACTCCTTGTAGTTGTGCGTGGACCCGTCGGCGTCGACGAACACTTCGAAGTCGTTGTCATGGAAGACCACGTCGTTGCGCCGCGTCACGTTGGCCCACACGCTATCCTCCTCCAGGTACGCGGCGACATACAGGAACTCGTCGTCGTACAGCAGCTTGACGCGCGTGGTGAACCACGGCTGCGACCAGTGGCGCGGCCCGCGGATGTTCTGGAACGATTCGCTCCAGGGAACTTCCTCCCACGCGCGCTCGTCCAGTTTCCCGTCGATCGAGAGGCTCAACGAGCGTGTGCTGGCGAGGTGGAACGCCGCGTACCGGCGCGGATGCCACCGCGAGAAGTCGCAGTTTGGCGCATGGAATGCAACAGTTCGGGCGCCGTAGGCGTGATCTTCATATGGGTCAAGCGTAGTGCTGGCTGTGGTCTTGGGGGCGCGCGTACAAGCGCACAGGAGCGCGGCAGCGGCGACGATCGCTCGCGTCATGCTGACCGTAGCTGCTCACTTCCGGATCAGAATTTGGTGATATTTCTACTGAAAACCACATAAATAATCATTTTGACGGTTTACCATAGTTTTTTTTACTGATATTCGCACCGATGTACAGTTGTTTTATGGAAATCAGTACTGCGCAAGATCTCTGATGGTCCTTGATGCCCCTCGATGATCATGCGTCACTATGTTGACGCCCTTACGCCCAACACCACTTGCTTGTTCATGTTACTCTCTACAACTTGGAGACCTGGGGCACCACTTGCCGGTCGCTGCTGTCGTCCACGGCGCAGTGCTTGCGAATGGCCGCGACCAGCTCCTGGTACAGCTCCTTGTCGCGCGACCCGGACGGGAACTTGTGGCCGGCGGCGTGCTCCAGCACGAGCTTGGGCAGCGCGGCGCCCGGCGCGTGGTCGGCCCACATGTCGGCCAGCTTGAGCCCTTCTTCGTACAGCCTGTCCGTCTTGCCCACGACGTGGATGGACGGCAGCGGCACCAGCATCTCGCGGCCCTGCTCGTCCACGAACAGCGGCTGGCAGTTGGCGCCGCTGACGCGCACTCCGCCGACGCAGACCGCGAGCTTCCACCACTGCACGCTCTGGTGCTGCAAGTACCACATGGTCAGCACCGTCAGCAGCACGGCGCCCTGCGAGAAGCCCACGACCACGTCGAAGGGTCCGTGCGTGCGTAGCTGCTCGTCCATGTACTCGAGCGTCTCGTCCATCCCGAGGTAGAGTAGGCCCCACTCCTTCCCGTGTGGCGCGCCCGCGGCGCGCTGCTTTGCCGTCGCAACAGTGTCGTCCTCCTCAAAGTAGCTGCCGTCGAACATGCGGATGCGGATCCACTCGTAGAAGGGCTTGCTCTCGGCGTAGCGCGTCTCGATCGTCACGTCTGACGGACCCGTCGCCTCGTACGTGCCGTTCACGAACACGAACTCAGCCGCGTCACCCAGCGCCTCGCGCAGCGCCCGCGTCTGATCCTGCATGACGCGCGTGTTGGTGCGGAAGCCGTGCAGGCACAGCACGCGCAGCTTCTTCTTCTCGTCTGGCATGACGCTCAACGTGTGTATGTCCCTCTGTGTGCGTCTATAGGGAAGTGAGACGACTGTAGCCGCTCGTCCAGGATGGAGGAGTCCAATTATACTGTGGCTTGTCCTTGCTGACGTCTGTGGTTGAAGATTAGTGTTGACGTAAAAGAGTCGACCAGTGCATCTGTATGCGCGATGGTTCCTTCGAGACGATGGACATGCAGGAGCGACACGAGCGCTCCTTACATTCATTCACGGTCATGATACTGCGTGTAGGGCCTACTGGCGGGCGGCTCAAAGTCTGGCGGACGGCTCAAAGTCTGGCGGGCGGCGCGTCTTCTCCGCGCCGGCACTGCAGGTTGATGAGCCGCACCAGCTCGGCATACAGCGCGCGGTTGCGCTCGTTGTAGGACGGGAACTTGTGGCCGCTGTCGTGCTCCAGCACCGCCTTGGGGAACGCAGCGCCCTCGGGATGGTCCGCCCACATCTGCGCCATGGCGTGCGACTCGATGAACAGCGGGTCCTTCTGCCCGATGAGGTGGATGGACGGCAGCGGCACCAGCAGCCGTTCGCCGCGCTCGTCTACGAACAACTCGCGCACGTTGAACGCCGTCACGGGCACGCCGCACACACAGACCGCGAGCTTCCACCACTGCACGTTCTGGTGCTGCAAGTACCACATGGTCAGCACCGTCAGCAGCACGGCGCCCTGCGAGAAGCCCACGACCACGTCGAAGGGTCCGTGCGTGCGCAGCTGCTCGTCCATGTACTCGAGCGTCTGGTCGAGCCCCTCGTAGAGCAGCGACCAGTCGTGGTCCGCATCCGGGTCGGCGTTGCGCCGCATCTTTGCCGTGGACTCGGCGTCGTTCACGTTCGAGTCGAAGTCGCGCCCGTCGTTGAACGCGATGCGCCACCACTCGTAGAAGGGTTTGCTCTCGTCGTAGCGCCGCTCGATGTCGCTGTCACTCGGGCCGTCTGCTTCGAACGGGCCGTTCAGGAACACGCACTCAGCTGAGTCCCCTAGTGCCGCACGCAGCCCGCGCGTCTGGTCCTGCATCACTTGTACGTTGGTGCGGAAGCCGTGCAGGAACAGCACGCGCAGCTTGCGCGGAGTCATGGCGAATAGCAGATCGGGAATCGGAGAGGAGGCTCAGGTTCTGATGTTAAGCTCTTCTGAAGCCTTTGGCTCACTTGGTAGTGTGGGGTGGAGAGACAGTCATAGTTGAAGCTGGTGGGGTTTAACGTTTTCTGTGATTTTTGACTCGGTAAGTGGTTGACGTCATCCAGACACTCAGAAGATGAAATTCGACTAAATTTAGCATATTAATAAATTTAACCAATTAAAATACTTATATGAATTATTGTCATAATAAAATTTCTATTGATGCACATCATAATGTTAACTTGATATAAAATAAATAATATTCTAAATGATATATATATTATAATTGAAGTTTTGCAAAAAAAAAAAAACGCAAAATTCGATTTAGGAATATTTCGACTATATACCACAATGTGATAAAATTGATTAAATTGTGTCACAATGCGTGCTTATCAACCTGTGCTGCTGCTTCAAAGCTTGGACTGCTGCAGGCTGGTCGCCTTGGACACCATGCTGTCACCTCGGCACTGCTCGTGGATCATTGCAGCCAGGTCCTCGTAAAACCTGCGGCTGTTCTTTCCCGACGGGAACTTGTGGCCTTCATCGTGCTCCAGCACAAGTCGTTTGACGTCTGCGCTGCTCTCGTACATCTTGACCAGCTCGTACGAGTGCGGGTACAGCGGGTCCTGCCTTCCGAGAATGTGAACGGACGGCAGCGGTACAATCAGTTCGTTGCCGTCTGCGTCCAGGAACAAGTCGCGGATGTTGACGGCGCTCACGCGCACGCCGCACGTACAGACTGCCATCTTCCACCAGAGCCGACCCTCTCGCCTCAAGTACCACATCGTGAGGATCGTCAACAGCACGGCGCCCTGCGAGAACCCGACCACGACGTCGTACGGTCCGTGCTCGCGCAGGTGCTCGTCCACGAGCGCGATCGACTGCTCCAGCCCACCGTAGCGCATGTACCAGTTGCTCGAGATCTCGGCGTTCTCGTACGCGCGCACCGATGACTCGGCGTCATTCATGGCCATGTCCGCACCTTGTACGTCCTGGATGCGCCACCATTCGTGGAACGGGCCGCCGTACCGCGCCTTGATGGACGGGTCCGTCGGCCCCTGCGCCTCGAACGGCGCATTCAGGTACACGAACTGCGTGTCCGGGGGCAGCGCGCCGCGCAGACCGCGCAATTGACCTTCCATCACGCGCGTGTTCGTGCGGAAGCCGTGCAGGCACAGCACGCGGAGCGGCGGGGACGGCGGCATCTCGAGATGCGGCGCAGTATCTACGGTACAAAGCGTTTTCGAGACTCCCCATGACGTACTTGAGATCCAGTGTGTATAGTATACAATTTCACAAAATTTAACATGATTCACGGTACTATCGACGCTCTTCAACCTGTTCCTGTGCATCTTCATAAGTCCATGGCTATCACGCGATTTAGTGCTCGTGTTGCTAGTTCCGTGACGTTAATAGAGATGGAAGCGGTGGAGTTAGTGTATTTTCAACGGGAAACCGGGCGCTCAGAGCCGCGGAACGCCGTGCTTGTGGCTCTCGTTGGCGAAGAACTGCAGCACGAGCTGCCCGAGGTGCTCGTAGAGCTTCTGGTTGCGCGCGGGCGACGGGAACTTGTGTCCGCTGCTGTGCTCGATGAGCACACGGCGGAAATGCGTCGGCTCGTCAACCTCGACGTACATGTCGCGCAGCATGAGCGACTTGGCGTACAGCGAGTCCTTCTTGCCGACGATGTGGATGGACGGGAACGGGACGAGAATGGGCACGCCATCGGACGTCTCGAAGATCTCGCGCATGTTGATGCCCTGTATCCGCACGCCGCAGACGCAGATGACGAGCTTCCACCAGCGCTTGTTGAGCTTCATGTGGTACCACATGGTCAGCAGCGTGAGCATGGCGGCGCCCTGCGAAAAGCCGAGCGCCACGTCGAACTCGCCCAGTTTCTGCAGCTGCTCGTCCACGTACTCGAGCGCCGGGTCGATGTCCTCAAAGTACTGGTTCCAGATCGACGGGTCCGGCGGGTGCTCGGATGCGGCCAGATCCGCCTTCTCGTCCACGTCCAGGTAGCGCGCACACCACCACTCGTAGAAGGGCGCCGAGTCGCCGAACATCCTGGTGATGATCTCGTCCGTGGGTCCGCGGCCCTCGAACGGCCCATTCAGGAACACGAACTCGGCGTTGTTGCCCAGCGCCTGGCGCACGCCGCGGATCTGCGCCTCCATCACCTTGTGGTTGGTGCGGAAGCCGTGCAGGCATAGCACGCGCAGCTTGCGCGGTGGCAGCACGGCGGACGGCTCGGCACTCATGCTGGCAGGAGCGAGGGCGTTCGCTCGGACGGGTGGACGAACGGAACGGATATGCAGAGCCGGCGCCTCGGACAGACAGAGGAGGCGGCCGATTCACAAGTGCGCGATGCCCATGACGTCCCGCGCGCCATGCGCGAAATGTTTGACGTCATCGCTGGGCGCATGGGGAGCTCCAAGGGGTTTTGATTGGTGGATAATGCAATATTTAAGCCAATGATATCAACTTTGGAATCACGAATAACTAGAAAAGGGTGAGATATTGAAGAATGTAGAGCAAAACAGGGTGGAACAGTCGATTTTACTTGCAACCTGTTCTGGTTGAAGACACTTTTTGTATGGTAAACAGGTCATCCTACCAACGGGTGAGAGCGTGAGGATCCCTTGTTGTTATTGTATGGATGAAGGACGACACCTGCTGCTTGTCACATGCATAGCGAGGGCACTATGTACACGGATACTCGTCCGGAGCTGTGACGCCTCACGCCTCTGGGTCATCGCAGTGGTCTCGGATGAGGGCAGCGATCTCGGCGTACATGTCGGCGTGGCGATCGACCGACGGGAAGCGGTGGCCGCCGTCGTGCTCGAACACGGCTTTGGGGCGGCGCGCGCCCTGGGGCCGGTCGGCGTACAGCTCGGCGTGCTCGCGGCACGTCCCATAGAACCGGTCGCGCTTGCCCAGCAGGTGGATGGACGGCAGTGGCACGCGCCTCGCGGACCCGTCGGTGTTCTCAAAGAGCGGGCGAAGCCCGGCGTCGCGCACGCGCGTGCCGCAGCAGATGACACAACATTTCCAGTAGGACGCGTTGCGGTGGGTCAGGTAGTACATGGACAGCGCCGTGACCATCTGCCCGCCCTGCGAGAATCCGAGCGCCACGTCGAACGCACCGTGCTTGCGCAGCTGCTCGTCCATGAACTCGACGGTCGTGTCGAAGCCGATGTACCGGTGGTACCACCCGTTGTCTCGCGCTCCCTCCTCACGCTCAAGCCGCTCGATGTCGCCCCACTCGTAGAACGGCCGGTGTTCCGCGTAGCGGCTCTCGATGACCTCTTCAGAGCGCCCGCGAGCCTCGAAGGGCGCGTCCAAGAACACGAACTCCGTCTGGGGCCCTAGTGCGCTGCGAAGCGCGCGCGTCTGGTCGCGCATGACCTGGCTGTTGGTCCGATACCCGTGAAGGCACAACACGCGCAGGCGCTTCGCACTCATGTAGCTTGGAGCGATGTGTGGGCGATGACGGCGGCGTTAAACGGATTCTCCGCGAAGGTCCTGAAGTGGCGCGGTGGTGTTCTTCAAGTACGCATGCTCCCTCTGTCGGTCGATCAGTATTGGACGTGTTGTATGCGCAGCGTTGGGCATGCGAAGGCTGCGACGCATGACTTGATGAGTGGAGCGTAGTAAGAACGCCAGGTGATGACCAGCAAGATGGAATCGCTCAAATACCGGTGATGGTTTAGTGCGCAACCATAAAACAAGTATGAGTCCATGAACCCCTTGGTATTGTATTCGCAGCGCGCTGCTCTCTCATCTATGCAATGAGCGCCGCTAGATTTGGTGGCCGCAGTGCAGGCGGACCAAGCGTGCGACCTCGTCGTACAGCTCGTCGTGGCGCTCGACCGACGGGAAGCGGTGGCCCGTTTCGTGCTCGTACACGAACTTCTTGGCCGGTGCGCCCTCAGGGTGGTCCTCAAACATGTCGACCATCTCGTTGCAGGCCTTGTACAGCTTGTCCTGCTTGCCCAGAATGTGCACGGACGGGAGCGGCACGCGCCTCGGGGACCCGTCCGGGTTCTCGAAGAGGTGGCGCAGCTTGACGCCGCGTACGCGCGGGGCGCAAACCAGCACGCAGCATTTCCACCACTGCACGTTGTGCTTGTGTAGGTACCACATGGTCAACGCCGTGGCCATCAGCGCGCCCTGCGAGAAGCCAAGCACCGCGTCGAACGGCCCGAGCCGCGGCAGCTGCTCGTCCATGTACTCGACCGCGCGGTCAAAGTCCACGTAGTCGTGGTGCCACCCCTGGTCCTCGAACACGCCTTCCTCGCCGCTCACCTTCTTGCGCGGCAGCTCCTTGAACATGCCCCACTCGTAGAACGGCTTGTGACTCTCGTAGCGCTTCTCGACCACGTCCTCGGACGGGCCACGCGCCTCGATTGGGCCGTCCAGGAACACAAACTCGGCGTGCGGCTCCAGCGCGCGGCGCAGCCCCCGTGCCTGGTCTTTCATGATGGCGCTGTTGGTGCGGTACCCGTGCATGCACAGGATGCGCAGCTTCTTGGCGGCGGCGCTGGCGCTCATGGCGGGCCGACGAACCGATTTAACGCGCGACGCCACGTCCGACACGTCGGAACTGATGAACTGATCGGCTCGGGAGACTGCGTCCCCGACTTGTTTGACGTCATCCATGGCTGCGCAAAACTCGATCTAGTGACAAAGAAACGTATCTCACCCAGATTTAGTGACCGTATCCATTTTGATAACGCTGATAACGCTTGGGCTTTTGCCAATCGCACAAGTCGAGTTTTGAGTTGTTCGTCAAGATCTTTTCGCTTGAAATGCATGGACTACGCTATGATACGCAGTGAACGGCAGCGAACACTGACACTACGTGCCGGTCGGGTGGCAAACACCTATGCTAAATACCCTACAGAGAATCATTGAAGACGCCCGTCGACGTCGACGGATGGGAACGACAAGCTACGCGAGACGAGGAAGGTGGAGGAGGCACCGGTGGATCACAACCGCGCCCTGGGCGACGTGAGAGAAGAGCTGGAGAACTGGAAGAACTGGTGCACGAGCTGCGCCAGCCGCTCGTATAGGTGCGTGAACTTGCGCGGCTGCGGGAACCGGTGGCCGCCGTCGTGCTCCATGAGCGTCCGCGTGAGCACGCTGCCCTTGGGGTGCGCCTCGTACATGTTAGCAAGCTCGAGGCTCTCGTAGTAGATCGAGTCGGTTGTGCCAGCGACGTGGATGGACGGGATTGGCACGAGCTTGGCGCGCCCGCTGGGGTCTTCGAACAGTTCGCGGCAGTTGATGCCGTGCACACGGACGCCGGAGAAGCACACGGTGATCGCCCACCAGCGCGTGAGCCGCTTCTGCAGTGCCCACATGGAGAAGATGGTGAGCATAGTCGCGCCCTGCGAGAAGCCCACTGCGACGTCGAAGGGTCCGAGCTGGCACAACTGGGCTTCCATGTACAGCAGCGACTCGTCGAGGTCCTCGAAGATCAGGTTCCATGTGTCGGTCTTGCTGGACACGATGTCTTCGATCCCGTCGGCGATGTCGTTGGTGCGCAGGTAGCGGCCTTGCCACCACTCGTAGAACGGCGCGGTCCGCGTGTATAGGTCCTCCACGACCTTGTGGGGCTTGCCTCGCGCTGTGAACGGCGCGTTGAGGTAGACATACTCGACGTTGGGTCCCATGGCGCGCCGGAGCCCGGCCATCTGGTCCTTCATGATCGCGGCGTTGGTGCGGAAGCCGTGCAAGCACAACACGCGCAGCTTGCGAGAGCCGGGTGCAGCCGTCGGCAGGAAGCTCGAAGCGGCCGTCTGCATGTTGTGGCGCGGTCGAGCAGCTTAGTGGGGTGGTGACTTCAGGATGATGAGGAAGATTGGGAAATGAGCTTGTCCGGGACTCGGAAGCGCACGCTCAAAAGCGGATGGGATCAGGAAAGCGGTCGAGATCCATTAGATATATAGAGAAGAGATGTGCATTTTTAACTATGGCGCCGTTTCTAATAGACAGGTGAGTGACTTCAACTTGCTGATGCGCTAATAGAATGGACTCGCGTCGGATGTGTACTCGTCTGGGGTCACGATGCCGTTTCGCCCGACAAGGGAGTAGCCTGCTGTTAACCTTACGCTTTCAAGGGCGGCATCGAAATCGCCGCGTTCCGTTTCGTAAAAGGTGAGACGGCGAAGCTTAGCATTTACTGTTGATCGGACAGATAGCAGATGCAAAGATCGCGAGATTGCGAACATCTGCACGCCACAGTCTCATTCTATATGCTTTATGAAGCTATATGCTTTATGAAGCTATATGCTTTATGAGACTATATGCTTTGTAAAGCTCGCAAAAGATGGCGATGGCAATGCTCAAGAGGGAGAAAGGGAAGAGTGTCGTGCGTGCTCTGGTTGAAACAGTCGGGATTAGCAAAGGACACAAGCCTGGCTGGTAACATTAGAAGTCACGGTCAGTAGGTGTAAATTTCGATTCGAAGGGCAGAAAGACAATTGCAAACGGCGTGATGGCTGTCTCCTCCGGTCGACGGTAGTTTCTGAGGAAACCATGGTGTAGTGTACAGTATTCACACGACACCCCTCCGCCAGTCTTCGAATCACTCGTTGGAGGTTACAGAAGGAGAACGACGTATCCCCAGCAACACAAACCGACGCATGGGCAAACGGACACCCGTTGGACAGGAACAATAGACGGACGCACGCTGGTTGACGTGACATTCGAAGTTGGCGACGGTCGCGTTAAAGTGCGCCGATGAGTCGATGACTGGTTCTGGTCAGAACCAGTCGAGTCACTGTCAAAGTCGAGTCCTTTCACCCTTGGCACGCGTCGGTCCAACGACTGGGGAAGCGCCTGGTGAGCGCACGTGCGGATGTGTGAAGGAGTCGCTGTCAGTTCTCGGTGATGGATGGATGTGTGCGCTTGTTAGTGTTCCAAGTGAGCGAAAGAAGACTGGCGGCCCGTCTCTATGGATAGCTGCCGAGGCGTGTGTCCGTGTCAACATGGAAACTTCAGCTCAAATGGGTCTCCCCAGACAGCTAGAGTTGCGTGAAGCCATTTGAATCTAAAGTTGCACGATGATGTCGCGCAATCACCACCTCAGCGTCCCAGTATGATAACGATGACTACACGATGATTGGATGAAAACATAATACTTATAATATTTGGACCAATGAAACGTCGTGTTTTCGCACCGTTGTGGCCCTTTGGGTGGGAAGAGAAGGAAAGCAGAACGCGACAGCTATTAGAGGGACCGATGGGCAAGAGTTCGTGTACGTGCGCGCCGCCTGTGGATGTGGGGGGCCTGCGGCCTCTCCTAGGGCCTCTGCATCGTTGCTGACTCGCTCTTGCGGCGGCTGACACTCTCCGTGTCCGTGTGTAGGGTATCTATTCGGCGTGATCTTCAGCTTCGCTGGGTTCATCTTCTTGGTGAGTCGGCGGCCGTGTGACTCTCTCTAATGGACGCGACGGCGGCGCTAGGCCGTTGACTCCGGTGTAGAGGTCTAACTGTGTGGATTTGTGTGTTGTACGCGATTGTGTGGCCGGCAGACGATCGTGGGCGCGCTGCTGAAGCTCCAGCCCAAGTTCGTGCACAACGCCAAGTCGCCCAGCTCGACGGCCAACGCGTGCTTCGAGGCCGGTGTGTGGGCTGTTCGCCTCTTGCGGAGGGCGGCATGCCGCTGACTATTGACGCGAGTGGTGTGTATATGTGTGTGTATGCGAGCAGCCGTGCTGTACGCGATGGCCATGGGTGCGTGCTACGTCTTTTGGCGGAGAGAGAAGGTGCGCGCCGGCGAGCTGGGGCTCATCTCGGAGACGTTCTCGCTGCGCGAGAAGACGTACTACGACTACGAGGACTCGGACGAGGAGCTGCCGCTCGCGCAGAACATGTCGCCAGCCGTCACGCCCTCCCCCAAGCGACTCGACTGAGTATAGTACTGTAGTGCAGCAGCAGACGCTGCCCGCGCGGCTGTCGGCAGCAGCCTCGCCGCAGCCCACGACGCGGCAGTCCATCGTCTGTGCGAGCTGTTGAATGAATATATCTGCACGTTCACGACCTCTTCGTATATGTCGCCCGTGGCACGGCGTCGGGAGCGGTCGCTGAGGCCTCGCCCTCGGTTAGTCCCCCTTGCTCGTGGTGGTGGTGTCCATGGACACAGCCTGGAAGCAATAAGCATGCACTTTGTCTGCTGTGCGATGGCGCATCGCAGGTTTGGATACGTTTGAGGCGCTTCGACACCAATTTACATGCCCGCCAAAGGTTGCGCGAAGGTCTCTTGAGGTCCAAAGGGCGCGGGGCGATCCGCCAGCGGCGCAGATCTGCCCCAAGAGCCACTGGAAGCAAGCACCTTCACGTTAAGGACACTCCCTGCGTTTTACTTGCTGTGCGAGCGTCCGGACAAGACACTCGGGTGAGGATGATGCAGGATAATAGCGGCGCCGAGAACTCGGCGAGCGCCAAGAAGGCACTCGCGCGGGCTCAGCGGGTGCTACAAATCGTGGCGACCAAGCGGAGCGCCATCGCGCTGCGAGACCTGAGAGAGACCCTTGAGGTAAGTGGCGACCAGTTCGAACTGGTGATCTCGTTCTGAGTGACTGACTGGATGGCTGGATGGTGTAGGAATGTTTCAAGACCGAGGCGAGCACGTTCATGAAGGTGCTCGGCTACCGCATCGTGAGCAAGATGCCGACGTCTATGAACGTCGAGACCTGGTCCTTTGTGATGGACTCGTGCGTGATGGAGCTCGCGGGGTCCCAGAACGCGTCCGTATTGCAGGTCTGCATCCCCGTGTTGGAGCAGATCCCGCCGCAGCTGCTGCTCAGCTTCCTCGTGTCGACGGAGAAGGAGCCGATGAACAAGCTGCGCGCGGTGCTCACACACGAAAGCGTGGACGTGCGTTGCTGTGCGATCTTGACGCTGTCGAGAGTATCTCTAGAGGTGGCGAGCAGCATCACCAATGGCGGACTGATGGCGTTCCCCTTCGAATCCCACGAGGCGAGGATTTGCTGCCAGCAAGACACGTGGAGCATGGTCATCGACGTCTGGAAACTCATTTTCCATGCGCTGTTGCTCGACGATCCCCACCTCAAAGACGCTATCGGTGCCGCCTTCGTCGCCATGAGAACTCTGTTCGCCAGAACCTCAGCGATGGCGCCGTTCTTCCCGCTCGCAAAGATCCATCCCCGAAACCAGGCCTCGATGAACGACATCGCGTCAGCCTTGTTTAAGGAGGCGTTCCCGCGTGCTCGGTCGCTGGTAACTGCAGCTCGAGCCCTTCCGATGAAGTATCAAGCGACAGCAGCGCTCTGGATCTCAATGCTGCTGCTCATGATGATGGATCGGACCGGTGCGCGGTGTCCGAGTATCAGCGTCCCCTACCTTGACCTTGATATCGACACCCCTGAATCGGACGATGTGGATTCGGACGAGTATGACGGCGCATCAACCGAGCGCGTTCGCATTGACGAGCTCGTGAGGGAGCAGCTTTGCACGTGGATGATCCCACTGCTGAGTAAGAAGGCGTCGTTGTCACAGAGCACCAGTATCTGCCGCGCGATGTACATCTTGCTCTCGCACCCGCTGCAGCAACTGGCTCGCGTTCAGCACAGCGGGATTCTGGTCAACCACTTGATCGTGCAGTGCTCGTTCGTCAAGAACAGCACCATGAAGCTCGAGTTTACCCAGATGCTAATTCGCGCGTTCGCATGGCTAACTGGTGCCGGGTGTGTTGCTTGGTTCACTCGGACAGTGGATGCCCTCTTCCTGATCGAGCGAGATGCGTACGTCGTTGTATGCTGGTGACCTGCTGCGTTGACTGGAATGCTCCCTAACAGACCGTTTTGTTGTTCCTAACAGCGACCGAAGCGAGCTTCTTCAGTCCCTTATGACGTCGATACTCGACCGTGTGCACCTGCACCGGGACTTCGAGCTGTTTGAGTCGCTTTGCGCAATCGGGCTCACGACTTCGCTGCACTCAAGTGTATCCAAGATTCTCCGCAGCACCGTTGTGATGGAAGTGCTCGGAGCGATCGCACAAGCTGTCACGAACTGCGACGAAAACACGCCCGCTGATGCAAAGCAGAGCTTGCTCCTCACCCAACTGATCGCCTTGAAGCTGTTCAAGGGCGCGCTTACTCCGAAGTTGCCGTCCGCATCGGAGGACCCAGTCGAGTCGGACAATCGACGCAGCATGCTCCGCTGCTACATGGCACTATTGACGGCTCACTTCCTCCAGTCGACGGTGTGGTCGACTAGTGCATTCCATGAGTCGTTGGACTTCTTCCGGAAGGAAGTACTCAAGATATGGCGCCAGATCCCGTCTCTGCGTGCTCGCTTGCAGCTTCTCTCCATCGGGATGCACCTGGCCCATGTGTATCAGCTCGTTCCCACACAAGTGATGGTGGATGCTGTGAAATTTGAAGTCATTGCGACGTTTGCGATGGCGTCGGACCAGGACGGTGAGGATGCATCGACCACGCAACCATCCGTGACGACAACGACGGCATTTGACGACGGGAGGCTAGGAAGCGGTTCGACGGTCTGTGGTGCAGTTGTGGACCTCGTCAGTGATGAGTCACAAGAGCGCTGGGTCGGCGCGGACGCACTACTGACAGTCGCCGAGTGTTTGAAGCACATGATCAAGTTGCATCCACCTGCCACGGCCCAACTGGACGAGATCTACCAGGAACTGCGGGTATACGTCACCAAGAACTGTCCCGCGACACAGCTGTGCCATCACTTGTACGTGCATTTTTTCATGCTCGAGTATATCCTCTCGCAGCACTAACCTGCTCGTTTGTCACGCGCAGACTGGACCAGAAGCGACTAGTGGGGGTCCTGGACTCGTCACCGAGCTTCTTCTCGCAAGAGTTGATGAACCCCTGCTCCAATTTCCTTCCGTGTGGTCAACAGCAGCTCGCAAGTATGCCATCTGTCGACAGTGAGCGCTTCATGGAACCAGTTCTCTTGACGGGCTCGGCAGACCCGCTCGCGATCCAGTTGAGCTACTATCAGCCATCGGACGCGACTTTGGACGTCGTTGTGCTGGAGATCACATGCTGCAATCTCACGAGCCTAGCGCTGAGTGACTTTGAGCTGCGCGTTTGCCCCATCGGCAACGCCGCAAAGTCCATCGACCCCTCGAACGACCTGAAAGTGCGCGCGCTTCCTGCTGGCGGGTCAGTCAGCTCGACGTTGCTCCCGTTCGGTGTGATCAAGGCCGAGAAGCGCTTTCAGATCTGCAAGTTTGTCCAGCCATCGTTTCACGTGCAGGTGGCTTTCAGCGACGCGGATGCCTCGCCGTCTGAGCAACAGGACCAAGGGCAGGCAGCTGAGATTGTTCCGATACGACTGGCCATGTCCGATCCGTTCGTGGTGCATTTCGATGCGCTCTTCTCCGCCCCGCATACCCCAAACACGACTGCATCGTTCTTCCAGAGCCGGTGGCAAAGGTACGGTATCGGCAGCATTGGCTGTTACCAATCGCGGAGCTGGTGATCGCTGTATCATGAACTGACGTGTGTGGCCGCTTTTTGTAGTGCCCAGGCCACTGTCCAGGTGCCCGTGCGATCCCGAGATCGCGATATATCGAACTCGGCACTATCCATATGCCAACGGGTACTACAACGTCAAAGCCCTCGCGTCGCTGTGATCTCAGAGCTGCTGATCGACTTGCCGTCCTACTGCCACGTACGTCTCCTTTCATTTCCACTGAAAGCCAGTGGATCAACTCACTCGTCTCTCAATCGATGCTCAGGTGGCGCTGATCGCGAAAACTCGCTGGGACGACTACATCACCGCCTCGTTGACGCTGATCTCCAGCGGTGAAAGTGCATCAGCCCAAACTGATGGGCTCGCGTCAACCAACTCGCGGACTCCGCTATTGACTGGCGTGTTGGAGCTCCGATCCACGGCGATCAACACTCGCGAGCTCGAAAAATATCCGCTCGACGTGATCCGGATCTTCGCAGGCGGCGTCTTAGAACGTGCGACCCCACAAACTGTGACTTCCAATTCGGATCCATCGGTATCGTCCCCGATCCTGGCGATGGCGCCAACCAACCCATTCGTGACCCCCAAGTCTGACACGACGCCGTCGTTCGTCTCGGACTTCCAGCCGGTGGAGACCCGACTGCCCCAGGACGTCAGCTTCGATGCAAAAGATTGGATGAACCCGTTAGCCTCTCAGCAAAAGCCCGTGACAGCATCGTCGGCACAAGCGGCGGTCGATCTGTGGCTTTGAGCCGCCGCCGTTGACACGCACACACCCTTTGATTTGGATACATTTCGTTTCGTCTTTCCGTATCAAACCAGTTATTGTGCCAGTAATTGTCACTAACAATTTACTTCTTGTTCGATGCTGTGCTTTCGCAGAACGCACAATAATTGATTCCGCGTGATCTCCCTCCTGGGTTTGGATTTCCTTTCACTTGGGTTTCCGCCGGAAAAGACGCAAGAAGACGCACTTTCTCCTTCAACCAGCGTTCTTCCTGGGCCCACGATGTGGCCGCGCGGCGACGGTGATGGCGAGAACGACGGCCCTGATGCTGCCGTTGGAGGATCGTCGATGGCCGCGACCGGTCGATCTCGTAGGGCTCAGCGCGGGGGTGGACACAGGTGGCAGCAGGCGGCGGACGACGGCGACGAGCGCGTGTACCGGCCGCTGCTCTTCCAGTCCAAAGGGTATGCGTCCTCGGAGCTCTTCCGCGACGCATATGAGATGCGCGTGCGCATGCAGGCGGGCGACGCAGGCGCAGAAAGCGACGGTAGCATCAAGGGTGGCGACGTCTGGCAGGTGCAGAAGGCAGGGAAAAGTCCGCATGGGCCAGGCAACGGCATCGGGCGGCCGCGGATCCGGCTTGAGACTCTGTCGTCGCGCGCGGCGACGACCGTGCTGTCGATCACGTACCTGTCGTTTCTGCTGGCGCTGGTGCTGCCGTATCTACAGAGCCAGGGGTACCTGGAGACGGTAGGATACCCCATTCTTGCCGCACGATCAGTATGGCTACTCTGATGAGGTTTGTGTGCTGTCGGTATTGGCCAGGACATCACACTTCCCGGTGGATACTGCTCAGATCGAGTGCTTCCGCACGAGCCGTGTATTGTAGTCGACAAGCTGCGCGACACGGCGAGGTGGTCGGCGTACGTAGGCAACGTGTCGTGGTACGCGGGAGCGATGGAGGTCAAGCTGCGCGTCGACGAGCTCGTAAACCAGAGTGCGCTCTCGGCGCCGCTGCTGGAGTCGGACGAGTTTGAACTCCAGCAACTGGAGCACATCGGCGAGGCTTGGAGACTTGCTCGGGCCGCTCATCGTGGGGAGAACCGCACTGATGGAGTGACTGGTGCAGACGGCGACAACACTCTCGGCGATGAGGAGTTGGGGGACGAAGGGTACGTGCTGCGCTACGGCTACGAGCTGTACGGTATTGACGCCAGCACCATGCCGTACTCCAAGATCCGCATTGCCGCGGAGTCCAATCAAAGCGTGTGGGTGAATTGCCATCAACATCGTGCGTGCGATGTCGCCAAGCTCTTCGAGATCTCCCAGGACTTTGAGGATCTGGTATGTCGGGATCTGTTGACGGCTAGGCGAGCGTGAATAATACCTCACTGACTTTGCGTTTGATGTTGAGGCAGCGTGGCAACGGATACGGCTCATACTTGGTTGCCATAACGTACGACGGACTCTACCCAAACATTTTCGGGAAGAAGGTGTTGTACGACTTCGCCTACACGTAAGTACAAGAAAGGAGTGGATCAACTACCGCTCTAGCTGCTTCGAAATTGCCCACGCTTGTTCTAACTTGATGCTCTCGTTGTTCTGACACAGCAAACCGTCGGTGCACGTGAGCGAGGTAGTCGTGCGTGGCGTATTCTTGCTGTCGTCTATTCTGGCGCTCCCGTGCTGGCTAATTGCCGTCCTCAACTTCCATGATGGATCGTGGTCGGACGTGCTGACAGTTCAGAGGTGGGTGCTGGGTCTCGGCGTCGTACTTGTGCTGTGGCAGAACCCCGTGTACGCGGCGACGGAAATGGCGCGCACCGTGAGTCTCCGTACACGCTTTGTCTCGATCGCATGCGAGTCCTTCGCAGAGGCGTTCTTCTACGTGTTTTGGTTGAACCTGCTTGACCAGCACGCAGGTGACTCTGCGCTTCTACGTCGAAGCGCATTCGTGCTCAAGGCGCTGCTCGGATTGAGCATGTTCGCAGTCGACACGGCCATGACGGTGCTACGCATGCCTTCACTGTTCGTAGCCGACGACAGCTACATGCGCGCGTTCCTGCCATTCGGGACGCGAGACGAGCTGTATGTGCTGTTGGGCTTTGTTCGAATCGCGCTTCTCCTCATCTGGCTCGCGTGGATCGCCGTCATCGGTGTGCGCACGGGCGCATATTTGCGCGCGCTGCCGTACATGGCTACTCGGTTCAAGCAGCTGTCGTTCCGCTTCTTGTTCCTCGAGACGCTGCTCATCCTCGTCTACGTGCTGGCGCTGTCAGCGCTGCAGGTATTTTACCTATTCCAGACGTGGTACCTGATGGGCTACGGCGCGTTCATCCAAGATTCGGTGCACACGTTCGCGAAGCTGCACACCGGCTGGCCGTCGCTCGGCAAGTTCGTATTTCTATCGGTCTACGTCTACCTCGTCATGTTCGTGCACTTGCCACCGCGCTCGGGCGACAGCACGGGGCTGTTTGCATCCACAGCGTTCCATGTCGAAGAGAAGCCGCGGCTCGACTCGTATGGCTTCCTCACTTCAGACTCGAACCTGTTTTGCGTGGAGACCGCGAAATGGCTGCTTGAGTTGGCGTGGCAGGCGTATTTCGACCCGCCGGGCAAGCCAACGCCGTCTGGATACGGCGAACTCAGCCTCGAGCGTTTCGGCTTCGAGCTTATCACACACCTGCGTAGTAGTCTCACGGATACGCACGTGATCGTCGCGCTCAACCAGGGCGATCGCTCTCGACTCGTCATCTCATTCCGAGGGACAACAAGCAAGCAAAACTGGAAGAGTAACCTCCGCGCTGATCAGCGTGTTCTCTGGATCAAGTCGCGCGGGCTTCGGCGGCGACGACGAACGTGCAGGGAGGTCGCTGAAGACGTCGCCGCGCAGATTCCCGTTCTCAACATGACGCTCCCGCGCGTTCACAGAGGTATGCTGCTGTTGTTTTATGCCGGGCTATCCGTGCTGATCACCTTGTGCTAGTGTATAACCTTTGACGCTGTGATGTCTGGTTTATCAACACCAGGGTTTTGGATCGCGTACGAATCGGTGCGAAACGAGTTACGAGAGGTGGTACGGCTCATCTTAGATGAAAACCCAGGCGTGTCGGTGTACCTGACGGGCCATAGCATGGGTGGAGCACTCGCGGTGCTTGGCGCCTACGACCTCGCTGTCAACTTCAACATGAAGGTCAACATGTACAGCTTTGGTGGGCCGCGCGTCGGAAACCCGAGCTTCCGCCACCTCTACGACAAGAGCGTGCCCACGAGCTATCGCGTCGTCATGGACGGCGATATCGTCCCCGGAGTACCCAAATTCGTATGCCTCTCTTCAGTCTATTGTCATTGGTGGGCGTGTTGATCCCAGCCACTAACGTCGTGTTGTATTGCTATTTGAACACGACAGTGGGGACTATACCAGCACGTCGGTACAGAGGTGGCCTTGGACGTTGAGGGAAACCTAATCGTGGACCCGAGCTTCGTTGAGCGCCACTTGCACGCGTCGTCCAAGCGGAAGCTCACGATGCACGGCACCAACGTCTACCGTGTCTCGCTCGCCAAGTGCGTTGAGAACTTATCGTGAGTGGCCAAACCTCATGCTTGCCTTCCATACATGCTTCAGTCGCACGTGATTCCTCTAGACTAAGCTAATTGCGCTCAGATGAAATTCAGGGTGAATGATTGAATGCCATGTGCCGTCTGGAGCGACTATATTGGCTCTGCACGTGACGCGTTGCTGCTTTCGCTCGTTTCGCGATTGTATTTATACCTCTTCCGCTCTCCAAGGTGTTTTGCTTCCTCAAATGGCAGGCCCATTCGAGTTGTTCTCCGCTTCGAGGGTGCTATCAGGATAACGAGAAGAGGCGAGAGACCAAGAGGAGCGGCAACATGGACGATGACCAGCAACAACAGCAGCAGCGCCGCGACGGCGTGATCCGGTCGCACATGGAGTTCGCCGAGGCCGCGGCTAATGGATCTCGCGCCATGGTAATGTCTTAGAGTCGTATAGTCAGAGAGTGGCTCTCCCCTCTGCGTCGTTTTCTCATACTTGCGTTGTTTGGCTCACGACAGGTCGAGTTTCTCCTGGACAACGGGGTGCATATCGACACGCCCGGCAAGGGTACATGGCTGCTGACTTAGGCACTTCTTACCATGCACGCCCACCCGGTCCAACTAATCTCCGACGTTTGTGTGTGTTAACGTTTTAGACGGCACGACACCGCTCTGCGCGGCGGCTCTTTGGGGCAACGACGCGATGGTCGCGTTCCTGTTGGACAAGGGAGCAGACGTCGCAGCGCGAAATGAGGGTGCGTCTCGTGGTTCATTCACCGATCCTTCTCTTCGCCATGAGAAATAAGCTCACGTTTGGTTACGTGTTGAATCGGCAACCTGCAGGCACCGGCTGGACGGCGTTGCATGCGGCGGCATTCCAGGAGCACGGCAAAGTCGTCCGGATTCTGCTCGAGCGCGGCGCCAATCCTCGTACGACGGACGTCGAGGGTCGCGCGCCAGTCGACTATGCCAGTATCTCGGAGGCAATCTGGCCGTTCTTCGCAGGTAAACCCAGCTTTATGAGAGCCGAAGCGCCCTTGCTAGCAGCTTTGCCTAATCTAGTGTCTCTCTTGGTGTGTGATCCCATGCGATACTATAGCTCAGGGCTGCCGCAAGAGCGGCAAGGCCGAGTTGGTGGCCAAGGGCATCATTCGGAAGATCGTTGACCAGCCCGAGCAGACCACGGCTGCCGACAAGCGCTTAGACACGGTATGACACATTCAGCTCGCAACTTTGTGAACTTACATCCTCCTGGAAAGCTAACAGTTGCTTCCCCCTGCTACAACTGCCATTGGGACTCTACAGCTTTCGGACTTCTCTCGGCCCGGGTCTGCGTACACGCGAGCGCAGTTCCAGCCACCTAATGCTCTGCGCCAGGCAGGCGCCTTTGTCGTCGGCAAGGTAATGGGTCCTCACTTTCTTCGATGCGAACCACTGCAATAACCTCACTCCTCCGCTTTTTAACTTGGTTGCTGCAGTCACGCGATGGGCCAGTGGCACCAGGACCTATTGACCCTCTGGGTGAGCCACCGCGCACCGAGCGCACATCCAACCAGCGCCGGCCGTCGTTCCAAGGTCTGGCGCTCTAGATTGATGCTCATCCATAACTGAGCAGGTTCACTTTAGGTTGAAGGCATCCAATATCAACTACCTTTGATCAATGAAAGCAAGAGTGAAAGAGCTAGCACGGGGGCTTTCAATTGCACTGAAACCCAAGCTAGTAGTCGGCGCGCTCGCCGTACTCGGAAAAGTAGCACGTGTGTGCCTCCGAGCACTTGGCGGCATCCTTTTCGTCAAACCAGACGCGACACTTGTAGTAGGGCGGCGAGTATAGATGCAGCGTGACCGCGGGTGTGTCGGCGCTCGGGTTTCCGATCTTGTGCAGTCCGATGGAGTCTTCCATGTACGTTATCGCGCCGCGGGTGAGCGTCGCGTTGGCGATCTCAACCAAGAGGTTGTCGTGGCGAGCGTATCGCACTTCGTTGACCGCGCCGGTAATGACGTGGACCAGCAGCCATCGCACGGATGGTCGTGGATGGGACTGTACTTGCCCGGGTTCCACACGATCAGGATGAGCGCGTACGTCTCGTAGTCGGTGAAGATGAGGTTGCGCGTGTAGTTCCTGGACTCGTCCGCAAGCGCGAACCGCTCGACGTCGCGCCAGTCGTCATTGAGCTGCCTGGCACAGCATGCAGAGTTGCCGTCAGTAAGGAAGTTCGATGTTGGCATCCCTCAACACTCGAACACAAGATAAGAGAGTGCTGACTCTCTTGTTGTAGGATCAATACGTGTGTCTCACTCGAGCAGTTGGTGCAGGACGACGGTCTTGTTGAGAGGTGGGTCCTTAGCGTCTCTGGAACTCCGCAGTTCGTATTCGGTGGCCTCAACCAGCTTCAGCAGCGACAGCGCATCTTCACGAACGGACAGAACACCGAGGGGCAGATCGATCGACACCTTGTGGATGCCAGCGACACCTCTGCCGCTGTCAGAGCGACCAAAGCTGGAGATGGAGCCGGCTTTCGGCCGCCCCGCGCATCGAAGCGAGTCTGTCATATGGTCGACGCTGCTCGGTTGACTCCCTACGGCCGCTGTTCGAACGCGCTAAGATTCGATGTCAACTTGGGCGACGGATCGTAAAGTGGCAGTGGCAGCTGTGGATGAACTGAGATCGAGGTTGAAAACCCGCGAACCGGCGCAACACATTTAGCCGAAAAAAGGCACATGCAAGCAGGGTGGCGCGTCTATGGCGGGTGTCACGCCCAGTCCCGTGGTGGGGAGAAATGAGCTCCAGCATGAGCGGCGTCACTTCGCGCCTGGATCGACTTCAACCTGGATCTTTCATGCGACCCAACATCTGATTGGCTTCCTTCCATCCTTCCTAGAGTTTCCCCAGGTTTTAGGAAGGGATCTCAGGTTGAAGCTCAGTTTTAGTTCTGCGTAACCCATTTTTACAGCATCATTATTCCGTGCTAAAATGATGTAGTAAGGGTTGTGGGTAACCAATCTGGACCGGTCCGGGTTAAAAATGAACCGGTTCACTCCGTATGCGTAGAGAAATGCGCCACCTTGGGGGCACATCACGAGCCCGGCGAGCGGCCGGGAAAAGAGGGGGGCGGCCCGGAGGAAGGGGGCGTCGGCGGCTCGCCCAGTTGCTCTCTTTTCTCCGCTTCCAACGTCCAAAATGGTGCGTGCCGACCGCCGGAACTGCCCCTCGCCGGCCTCGTGGATGAACATGATAAGCCCTAACTGACGTATCTGATTGTGTGTGTGGTGGTGGGGCAGTCGCTTCTTACCAAGGGATCCCGTGCCATGGCCCAGTCGCTTCGCGCTGGCGCCCGCCAGATGTCGACGGCCACCGAGCAGGAAGCCAAGGAGCAGATGCAGCGGTGGACGTACATCTCGTACGGCATGATCGCGCTCGTGGGCGCGTACGGTGCGGTGCAGCTGATGGCCACGCACGGCCACGAGCACGAGCACGTGCCCAAGTACGCGTACCTCAAGATGCGCACCAAGCCGTACCCGTGGAGCGCCTCGGGCTGCGACCTGTTCGACTCCAAGTGCAAGGAGCTGGCCAAGGCTGCCGAGCAGGCCCTCAACTAAGCGCGCTAGGGTCCTCGCCGCTGTTCCGAGTGCCGAAGAGAGAGCGTCCCATTGTGACTTTCCTCTTTAATGGAGCCGTAGCAGCAGGGAAGGCGCGCGCGGCGGGTCGATCGTCGCGCGCGCGCTCGCCCTCGCCGTGAGCTCCGAGCAAAGAAATTCTATAACATTTCCACCAAAAAAGACCAGAAAAATACACAACAGCCAGCATGTCCGGACGTTCCTTCAGTGTGGTGCTTTCCAGCGTGTCTGCCTTGCTTCGCGCACCCTGCCAGCGTCTTCGTTGGTGATGCATCATGATACCAGCACCGCGCCAACAGGGACAGTCACTTGCCCGATATTGAGGACACATCCATATTGAACAGCAGGGCGAGCGAGCACTCTGGTGGTTCGGTCCGTCACGTGGGGCCGTCGTTCCCCCGCGGTTTCTTGTCGCGGCGCCTCTTGTCTTTGCGCCGTTCATACTGGCACAGTGTGCGGCTGTCATTTCGGCCACTGAAGTAACGCTAGCGAGGACTTTGTACACTGTGGTCCACACCCAATACGTGATTGATATCATCAACATCCAGTCTCTGTAACAACTGAAGCACAAAACATTCATCGACGGAATGAGTGACTCGTCGTGAAAGAGTGACCAGCAAATTGTCTCGCGCAGTGGTTTTAGCCAGTAACGTCCAGCAAAAGCGTAATTTGCTAATTTACTCGCTAAAACTCTAGGTTGCCGTCTCAACTGGCTCGCGGCACCCTACCCGCATGTTTTTGGTGACAAGATCCTCTTACTTCATGTCCATGAAACACATGCGATATCGCAGGGGCAGTCGTATTACAAGGCGTATTTAAGTCTTTATAGTAATTTCTATCATCAACACAACAATTCTGTTCAGTAGTGTATGATATATGAAAGTGTTGACGGTACCACGCCTTCTTTTTTCTAGGGCGTCTGTTGATTTCTCTGTGTTGCTTTGTTTCACCCTAATTTTGCGTCCGGTCAGCCGCCTTCTCTCCCAAAGCTCAAAACCCACACACATCAGAAACTCCGCGTCGCGTGCCGGAGTCGCTCGCGTCCTCCTCCTTTTCTCGGCTAGGCGCCCGCGCTCGCGGAGACCGACCGGGATCCGTTGCCATCAACTCGCTAGCTCCGTCGGCCTGTCCTCCTGTCACTCTCGGCGCCTGGATCGTCGCAGAAACGCCCCACTTACACACTAGACGCCGCCGTCCTTTCCACCATGATGGAACCGGAGAACATCACCGAGGAGAAGCCCCTGGTACGGTTGCTTGTCGCTGTGGTCATGTAAGTGGTGGATGGAGGTGTAGCTGACGATTTGGTACCTGCTCGACAGCTGGAGGAGCAGCAGGTGGGCATCACAATCGAGGAGCCGAGCGACAAGATTGTGGTCAAGGTCAAGACGCTGAGCGAGAAGCCGCTGCGCGTCGAGATCCTGCCCAAGGCGACCGTGGGCGAGCTGAAGGACCTCATCAAGAAGCTGGCGAACGCCGAGGGCAAGTTCCTGCGGCTGATCCATCAGGGCAAGATGCTATCGGACGACAAGGCCACGCTCGAGAGCTGCAAGGTCAAGTCGGACGACTTTGTGCACTGCGCGATCAGCGCCGCGCCGCCAAAGGCTGTTGTGAGCCAGGTTCGTACGCGTCACTGTTTCAAAACTGCGGTCAAGTCTGGTTATTGATCATGACGTGAACCGCACGCAGATGACGGAGAGCGAGCCGGAGGAGCGCGACGACCCGGCGACGCGGCGAGGCTTTGACCGTCTGCGTGACCGCCTCAGCCGAGAAGAGATCCAGGCGCTGCGGTTGTACTTCTACCCGCAGCTCTCGGTCTACATCAGCCAGGCCGAGCGCGTGCCTGGCGAATCGAGCGAGGATCGTATTTATCGCCTGGAGGAGGAGTGGATGGACGCACAGGGGCCGCAGTCGGAGTTCGGTGAGCCAAGTCGTCATGTTACTGTGCTGCTGATAGTTGGCACGCACTAAACGCTGTATTGCTGTCTTCCTGCAGCACTGAATGTTGTACCGACGGCTCGCATCGCGATGGAGCACCAGATCGACATGAACGGCATGAACAACTCGATCCTGGCCGCAGACAACGAAGGCACGGGCACCGAGTTCCTCTGGGGGTTCCTCATGGGTCTGCTGCTTGGCGTATTTATGCTGCTAATGGTGCGTTGTGCAGTGGAGCTCACCTCAGCTCGAGAGTGTCCTTGCCGCTAACCTGTTCTTTGCTTGTTGGGTACAGCTTCTGGATCGTTCAGTCCCACGCAAGCAAAAGGTCGGGCTGCTGCTCGGTGTGAGCATGAACTTCTTCCTGAGCGTCGTGCCGCGTGCCGTCTCGGACCAGCAGCCTTAGATCGGCTGCGGAAGCGTTCGCGTTCGCTTTTCCTCCGCTGGCCCCGTCGTCTCGTCCCCGGCCGGTTCGCGCGACTGTGTGTGTGCTTTGATGCCGATGCACGTTGCATATTGTATCCCCTCCTTTTATAATGGGCATCCTCTGAGAGACTGTGCTCTCTCTCACTGGGCGCCAGCCGTCGGCCTCGACTTTCAGCGTGCGTCCTCGAGCCCCACCACCTCAAATGACCAAGTGCCAGCAACCGTTTGGGGCCGAGACACAGGTCAGGGCCACCACGATCATCCCTCCTAGGCACAAGATATAGTTCCCGTCGTAGGCCATTGTGATAGTAACCAGACAGAAGAAACAAGGCTACAGTAGTGCATTGACTGGCAAGGAATAGGAGTCTGTCATTGCCGAGGTGACATGCAGGTGGATGACCGTGATGAGTGCTGGTGGTCGGACACTATGACTAATTTCAGTCAAAAGGTGTTAGACCATGCCATGTACAGATTATAAACCAATCAAAAGGCTCTTCATCCCGCAAGACGCATTTTTATTGGGTAAATATACAGTTCTTGGCGACATTTTGACCAATCGTTGTATTTGCCGCGCCGTTCCAGTGATTCCTGCGTTCGCTCTTCCAAAAGCGCAGTTTCGCCCGGTAAACACGGTAGTTGGACGCGTGCCACCCTGCTGCCTTCCTCCCGCTCCCCATTGCTCTCGTTGGCCGCGTGCTGATCGTGCTGAGCTGCCCCTCCTGCCCCCGCCACTTCCTCTCGGTCGCTATCGTTGATGCTGCAGCCGCTGGAGGAGGCAGAAGAGAAGATCGCGGTCCCTGCTCTTGAGGAGGCCGAGACCAGTTCGTCCGCGGAAGGAGGCGGACCAGCGGACGTCGCGACGGCCAAGAAGCGCAAGCGCAGCTCCGGGGCGGGTCTCGGAGGCGGTCAAGGCAGCGCGGGCATGGGGAAAGAGCTGACGGCGGAGCAGAAAGCGATCGCCAAGATGAACGTGACGCGCGAGACAACGGACGGCGTCGTCAAGTGCGTCTACTGCGACAAGGAGATCTCGTCCAAGAACGTCGACCGCTGGGCCTCGCACCTGCGCGGGTGCATCAAGACGCCCGAGGAGGTCAAGGCGCAGATCCAGCCCTACCGCAATGCGGTGTCCACGCCGACCATGGCGGGCGCGATCGGGGCCGCGAGTGGTGTTCGTGCCGGTACCCATGTTCCTACCATGGGCGCGGTTCCCGGGGCTGTTCCTAGCGCCTTGACGGCGACGAGCGCCGGGCAGGTTGGTTCGCTGACCAGTCCGTTTTCGAGCGGCTCGTACAACGAGGTGTTCAAGGTGCACGTGTCCAAGGACTACATGAAGTTCAACGCGGCGCACTTCATCGCGTACAAGGGGTTCCGGGAGAAGCTGCACGGCCACAACTACCGGCTCGCGGTGACGATCACTGGCGTGGTCGGCCACGACGGATACGTGGTGGACTTTGGTGAGATCAAGAAGATCTCGCGCGTGATCTGCAAGGACCTGAACGAGTCGTTCCTCGTGCCCATGAAGAGCGACGCCCTCAAGGTCAGTTGGAAGTGATTCGATGATGCTGATCGACGATTGACTGACGGACTGACTGTTTGGCTGTGAGTAGATCACGTTTGACAGCACGAACGTCCACATCCTGACCGAAGACATGGCCAAGTTCAGGTACACAAGGCTGATCGTGCAACTCCCTCCCTTCCTATTGAAGATGACTGTGTTCTTGTCTGTCGTCCTGTAGCTTCCCGAAGGCGGACTGCTCGCTGCTGCCCATTGTCCACTCGTCAGCCGAGGAACTGGCCATCTACATTGTGCGTACTGTGGCATACCCAGCCCTGGCGTGATGAATTTCTGACGGTGCTCGCTTTCAATGTGCTCACAGAGCAACCAGCTTATCGACGCTTTCACGATGGTTGCCCTCCTGGTACGTCTAGCCTGCTTGCTGTCGTCAGGACGAAGACAAGTCGTCTGCATGAGTTGTTCGCGTCGCTGACGGATCGATTTCCTCGCATTGCCAACAGGAGCGCGGCGCGCGGAAGATCGAAGTCAGTATCTCAGAGGCCAACCAGCAGTTCGCGTCGTACGAGCGCACCATCTTCGCCTGAGCTCAGCTGTCGCTTTGCACAAGAGATCCGGGCGTTGGACTGTCGCTCCAGTCGCCGCCAGCACCACTCGTAAGTCCACACCGCAGCGCGGTCGTCGAAACCTGTTTGGGCCGCCGCCCTGCGCTGTTGCTTGGCGTGGCGGCCCGTAGAGCCACTTCAAATGCACCGATTTCCTGCATGCAGTGCCCTCCCACCTCTACCCTTCGTCACCCCAATACGTCGCTGCCGTTACCGTTTGCGGCTTATGACGCGTCGGCGTCCCTCTAGCGTCGGCAGCACGCTCATTCGCGAGCAGGAGGAGTAGCGGCGGCGGCCTGGAATATTCCATTGCTCACATTTCCTCCCAACGCTCCAAAGGATCGCAAAGATTCCATCCCAGCCCTTGGTCGCACCCGTTCGTCTCTAACCCTATCCCTTACCATTCAGTTTCTTAACCGAATGACGCACGATGATTGGACGAAAATCATCACGGTACGTGCGTGGCCAGCGGATGTCGCGGCTCTCTGAAGCACTGGATACCACTGGGTCGCACCATTAAACCCCTCTCTAAATCAATAGTTACCATCACTCCTTTTACGATACTCCCCTTCGCTCCCCTCTCTCCCCCCTCCCAACGACCCAACCCAACAACCAAGCAATTCTCCTTTTGGACTCGGAGGGGACAGCCAGCCTCGGGAAAGGACGGAAGGGAAAGCTTCCTCTTCCATACAAACTTCTATATAAAGGCGACCGCGCGCTCTTCTTCCCAAGCATGTCCTACTACTCGAGCAGCTCGAGCTGGAACGACCGCCACGGCGACTCGTCCTCGCGCCGCGACTACGGCTCGTCATCATACGGAGGCGGCGGTAGCCGTGGCGGCTACGGCGGCGGCGGTGGCTACGGCGGTGGCGGCTACGGCGGAGGTGGTTACGGCGGAGGTGGCGGCCGTGGCGGCTTCGGCGGCGGCGGCAGCGGCGACCTAGGCGCCAACCTCGACTCGAACATCCAGTGGGATCTGTCGAAGCTGCCGGTGTTCGAGAAGAACTTCTACTATGAGCACCCGGACGTGACGCGCCGCTCGGTCGAGGAGTACGAGCGCTGGAAGCGCGACAACGACATTACGGTCTCAGGCCGCGGCGTCCCCAAGTGCGTGCTGTCCTTCGAGGAAGCCTCCTTCCCTGGTACGTTGTGGCGTTTATATCGTCCGAGTTGGAGACACAGGAAACTAATAGTCGTATCGTGTCTTTTCCGATGGCAGAGTACGTGTTAGACCAGGTGGTCCGCCTTGGCTTCGAGAAGCCGACGCCCATTCAGTGTCAGGGCTGGCCCATGGCGCTGTCGGGTCGCGACATGGTCGGCATCTCCGCTACGGGTTCGGGCAAAACGCTTGCCTTCTTGCTTCCCGCAATCGTCCACATCAACGCACAGGTTTGTTGCTGAAGCACTCACTCGCTTCGGAGTGTTCTGGTTGTATGTCTGCCCACGCGGACATGGCGACCCCCTCTTTCCTATATCTTTCGGTGCCGTTGCCGGCCGTGGAGGAAGTATGGATACCACGGTGTTCGAGCTCAGCTTGTATCGCGCTCTCGGTGGTTCATCGCTCCGGCCTAGTGCCGTTGTAGCGTGCGCCGGTGTCGGTTCATCCGACGCCTTGCGCCAACCGCCGATCGCGTGAGATCCGTCAGTGTGATGGAGTTGCTGTCGTTCCGCTGCCGCCGCTGCTGCACCATGCTGTCAACGAGTGTGTCACGAGAGTTACTCCGTCTCGGACGTCGATCGACGACGTCCGTCGCGCTGTGCTATCGTGCGTCTCAGCAAACTCGGCGTCTTGACCGACTCGACACACTCAGCATGGTGGCGACCGCGCCATTTTTCGTCGTTTCGCCTTCTTCGTCGTCTGCTGGTTCCTTTTGGGGCAGTAGGCGGTGGAGAGGCGGAATGCAAGTCGAGAAAAATGTGGAGCAGGCAAGCGGAAACACACAGCAAGCATTCATTCACTCGGACGCTTGTGGTTGATATTCTTGTCTTCAGTCCGAGTGGGATTGATGAGATGAGGATTCGACGGACTCGACTAACGATTGTTGCTGTTGCTGTGTGTGATTGTTACAGCCGTATCTGCAACCCGGTGACGGCCCGATCGTGTTGATCATCGCGCCGACGCGTGAGCTGGCTGTGCAGATTCAACAGGAGGCCAACAAGTTCGGCGCCAGCTCCAAGATCAAGAACACGTGCGTGTACGGTGGCGTCCCGAAGCGCGGACAGATCGAGGACCTGCGTCGCGGCGTCGAGATTTGCATTTGGTACGTGTTGCTGGTATGTTTGGCGTCTGTGAGCGACTCCGATTGCTAACGTTTGTTGCTTCTGTGCAGCACGCCCGGCCGTATGATTGACATGCTGAGCATGGGCAAGACGAACCTGCGCCGCGTGACGTACCTGGTGCTAGACGAGGCCGACCGCATGCTTGACATGGGCTTCGAGCCGCAGCTGCGCAAAATTGTGAGCCAGATTCGTCCGGACCGTCAGACGCTCATGTGGTCGGCGACGTGGCCGAAGGAGATCGTGTCGCTCGCGCACGACTTCCTGACGGACTTCATCCAGGTCACGGTTGGTTCGCTCGACCTGACGGCTAACAAGAAGATTAAGCAGATCGTAGAGGTGATGGACGACCACCAGAAGTACAGTGCGCTGCAGAACCACCTCAAAGACATCTACGAGGGCGGCCGCATTATCATTTTCTGTGAGACGAAGCGTGGCGCCGACGAGCTGAGCCGCAACCTGCGCAATACGCGCTACGGTTGCAAGGCCATTCACGGCAACAAGTCGCAGGAGGAGCGCGACTGGACGTTGAAGGAGTTCAAGGAGGGCCGCACGCAGATCCTGGTGGCCACGGACGTCGCATCGCGTGGCCTGGATATCAAGGACATTCGCTACGTCGTCAACTTTGATATGCCCAAGAACATCGAGGACTACATCCACCGCATCGGTCGTACGGCCCGTGCTGGCAACAAGGGTACCTCCATCTCGTTCTTCAGCCCGGACAACAGCCGTCTGGCCGGACCGCTCGTCAAAATCATGGAGGAGGCCAACCAGGAGGTGCCCCGTGAGCTGCGCGACATGGTCGGTCGTGGCGGCGGCGGCGGCCGTGGCGGCGGCCGTGGTGGCAACCGCGGATATGGCGGCGGACGCTGGTAAAAACCACACGAGCCTAGCACACTCTCGGCCCTTGAAGACGCGGTCGGAAGCGACGACGGCGGCGACAGTTAATACTCATGGAGATACCGAGACGCAGGTGCTGGTGGTGGTGATTTTGTTTTTGGTTGCGAGTTGTCAGAGGAACGCGATGAATAACAACCCTTTGGCTTTGACGATGGAGGTATCAGCTTTGCTTGTTGTTTACAGTTGTCACGCGTAGTATATTCCCTGTGTCATGACATCGTAATGCTAACATTATATATAATGCACCGTCGAAGCTAGACGAGGTCGGCGGTGGGCGCCGCCACGTTGGTCGCGTCGCCGATGAAGCTGCCGCCCACGTCCGGGATCAGCCGGTCGAAGTGCTCGTAGTCGACGACGACGCGGTCGCGCTCGATGACGGCGAAGTCGTCGAAACGCACGTCGCAGGCAAAGTCGTCCCAGAAGTACATCTTGCGCGCGTACACGTTCTCCGAGAAGGTCGTGTCGAGCGCCGTGAGCAGCGCGATGACGGCCACGCGTGACTCGAGCAGGTCGTCCAGCGTGCGAAACCGATAGAAGGGTGACGTCTCGTCAATTATGTGGATGAGCGTGGCCGGCAGCTTGATGGACGGCCACTCGGCCGTCACCAGCGGCACGTCGTACATCTGCCGGAGACCCGTCTTGCGGTTCGTCAGGATGACGCCGATGCGGAAGAAGTTTTCGTGCACCTCGCCCGAGTGGCGCGTGTTGGCGGCGCGGAACACCAGGCACCGGTGCCCGTAGATGCTCGTGAGCACAATCTTGGACGAAAAGTGGATGTGTGCGCGGGGGCGAGCGAACTTGGACCACGCGATGCCCGTGATGATGGTCACGGCGATGATGCCGACCATCGACTCGATGAACACGACGATGTTCATGTACACGGACGACGCCACCGGCGCGATGGACCCGTACCCGATCGTCGCGAGCGTGTGCACGCTCATGAAGAACGCCTCCTCGTAGTTCGACACGGTCACGTCCGAGTACGCGATGAGGTCGTCCATCTGGAACCAGTAGAGCAGACCAAACACGCCGTTCAGCACGAGGAACGCGAGCACAAACGCGAGCGTGATGCGCGGCCAGCGCTGGTACAAGGCCGAGTGATAGAGCCGCATGAAGCCGTATGATTTCGGTATGTGGATCGGTGAGATCGTTAGAAAGCGTGGCGTGTCCTCCACGTCAATCGACGCCACCGATACCCGCTGTCTGTCCTGGCCGGCCTCATTCTTTTCGTCGACATCAGAGTTCGAGTCGTCCCCGCTTGAGTCCGACTCAACGGACTCGACGTCGTCGTCGCCCATCCCTTCTCCACGCTCCACGTCGGAGATCGTGCTTCCACCGTCAGCATCGTCGTCCGTGTACTCATCCTCGACTTCCTCGTCTGAAATAATGCCTCCAGCAAGTTGACTTTGCAGCTGCTGCTTCTGGCGGATGGGAACCACGCGCTCCGGTGCCATTGAAGAGTTGCTCATGGCTGCTCGAGAATTGTGTGGTCGCAAGCCGACGAAGTTCCTGACCATCAAGGGTCCCGCGTTGTTGCCCTGCTCCAAGTCGAACTCGTAATTGCCGTCGGCATTTGCCTGCTGTTGTTGCTGTGCGCTGTCCTTCCGAGGCGCACTGATGCGTTGCGTGCCGTACGACGGACGCAGGAGTGGCTCAAACAACGGTTCCATCGCCATGCACGACTTGACGGGCACGGGCAGACTCCTCCGCTTTGACGCAGTCGTCTTTGCCGTCGGCCGCTCCGATTGTTGTCGTTGAGTCGACATTGCTGCGACCAGCGCATTATGCGAGTCGGAGAACGTCCGGATGAGCTGCTCGGAAAACTCTTGCGGCGCTTCGAATAGGTGATGCGGTGACTCATAAACCGGCGACAATGCTGCACTTGTGGCATGGTGCAGTGAACCTTCAGATGACGAGGCATCGGGCGCGTTTTCATCGTTTGAGCCGCTTCCCGACACCTGCAGTGAGTCCGAGTACCCGTGGTGGTGATGCCGACTCAAGTGTGTAGACGAGCTCGAGTGAGAGAGGCTGTGAGGATGATGATGATGGTGCTGGCGGTGCGAGTGCACGTGTCGTCGCAAGTACTGTCCGCTGTCGATCGACGCAGGGACGATGGTACTGAGCTTCGCGAAGTCCATGATGACCTCGGCGTCCAGCTCGTTGAAATCAAGCAGCTCGGCAAAACGATACCCCCATTTCACACTTGAGGAGGTGTACACGTACCGCTCGGTGACGGTATCCTGTAACGTCGAGTCGACACCCGACATTGCGACCTCGATGATCATGTCGGATCGCGCGAGGTCGTGTTCGGACATGCCATAGAGCGGCGATTGCTCATCAATCACATGCACGACCGCGATACCCATGCGGAACGTGATGAAGTTGTTCTGCAGCAGTTTGAGGTTGTACGACGACAGCACCTTGTTGGCAGCGAACTCTTCCTCCTCCTCTTGTTGGCGCTGATTATTTGCTTGTGACTCCATTTCGTCCATGTTTTCGTAGATGTTGCCACTGTCGAGCATCGTTGTAGCAGTCCCGGCAAGTTGTCGTACGCGATTTGGCTGACCCCAGCGCTTCACACTTGTATTGCCCGTCGACGCACTTCTGTTGTCAACGTTGACGCTGCTGGTGCTGGTGCTGCGCTCGTGGTCGCGCACCTGGTCGGCTTTGTCTTCGACTCGCAGCAAGTTCACCTTGAAGCTTGCCTCCATGATAACGTCGTGCGTCACATCACGAGACTGGGTGGCGTTCGCGACTCGCACCACAAGCGCCAGATACTTTTGGCCATACGGCTGCACGACGCAGACCTTACTGAACGCGACCTTGGCGCGCGGCTTGGCAAACTTCGCAAACACGAGACCGGTGATGGCCGACGTGATCATCATCGACGCGAACGACTCCACCGACATGACGATGTTTGCGCACGTCTTTTTCGGGTACACGATGCCGAAGCCGATGGTCGTGAACGTCTGATAGCTTAGGTCGAAGGACTCGAGAAAGCTTGTGGGTTCGCCACAGCCGATCCAAGCGACCAGCGCGAATCCGAAAATGTTGACCATGAAGACGGCGAGGAGCACCATGAGCAGCATCGGCCACCGCATGTTGAGCAGCACGTACAGGAAATCCTTGTACGACCGCCGCGGGTTGGACAGCGTGTCGACGCGCGGGAAGAGCGAGTTGGACGGCAGCCGAATGAACTGCTTCCAGAAGGGCATCTCCTCCAGCCGCGAGCCGGCATGGAAGATGGAAGTCTCGGCGTCGTCTTCTACGCACTCGCTGCTGAGCTTGCGCTTGCTCCGGAAGCACTCGCGGCGCCTATACTTGACGCGCACGCCGTGCCACATGTGCACCCAGTCGCGTAGCGCTGCCGGCACCTTCTGCACCTGCATCGTCGACGCCGGCCGGTTCTGGATGCGCTTCTTGCTCGCCGGCATCTTGCGCTGCCCTCCAAATTAACTTGTGGAAGCTTGCGAAATGGTGTGAAGAGATGATGGGGCGCGTCCAATACGTACTAAATCAGTCCAAGCACGTGTGCGCTTCCTGTGCCAACAATGCGGAGAGCGCGCGTCGCACCGATCGAGCGTCAGCGCATCTGATGCGGAAATGAGAGCCGAGGGAAGGCGGGACACGCACCGAGCTCCGAGCAGGCGAATTGTGTAGTGGACGAGTCGCGTAGTGGACGCCTCGTACGTGTCGCACTGGCCGCGCTCAAATAGGAGCACCGCCCACGTTGCGCCGATCAATCGAATCCCCCGCGAAATCTACAGAACGCACGCGCGGACAACAAAGAAATGAGCCCGTTGCCACGGCGCCAATCGGCCGGTTAGTCGGCCCGACTCGTCGCTCTTGAGTCCTCTAGCCTTGGCGTACCGTGGACTTACCTCACGTCTATGTGTCGGGTGGCACCTCCTCCACCTGCGGAAAGGAACAAGGCAGGCGGCGTGCCATGAGAACTCGTCGCGTCCAGCACACTCCTGTTCGGCACCACATCCCAACGCCCCGCACCTGAATCGGCTCGTCACGCGCGCGCTACAACGAACCGCGACTAAGCTCTTGCGCACACCGCACCGCTACACCCTCAGTCGTCAAATCTGATGCCAATCGCCGCGAACTGCTGCCAAATGCGCTTGTAGTGGCGCCCTCAGGAATCGCCCAGCCTTCACCTTCCACACTTCGATACGTTGACCGATACGTTGGATCGGAAATGGCCGGCGGTTGCCGAAAGGACAAGAAACGCCGCCCTTTCTTCTTGTTTCGCCCACTGACGTGCTGCAAGTTGCAAGTTGCCACGTTGACGTTTGCATACAAAAAATAAGATGTGCGTACGCTGACTAAAAATATCAGCTGGATTCAGCCAATCAGCGAGTAGATAGGTTGGGCTAACAGCCAATCGCCGCGCTGCAAAAGCAGCCATCTGGCTGAATTTTGGGCGCGTGTTGACGCTTTTTTACAATTCCTTTTGGTAGTGGGAGTAAACTTTAGCGAATCGATGATGATGATTGAGTGAAACGAGCGGGGAAAAGGGATATGAGGTGCGACACAATTAACGCCCACCCACAGGCGCCAGGGAAACGCGGCGCAACTCTTCAAACACCAGCGATGGGGGCGATTCGCGGCGTGCTCATCGACCTCAGCGGTGAGTGACCGGGTGCACGCCGTGGGCGCTGAGGGCCGCGGTTGAAGCAGCGCAAGCGCCGCGCGCTATCTTCGTTGAACCGGCGCGTGGTTGAAGCTGATAGTTGTCTCTGTCGCTTGCTGTTGTGCGCGTTAAACGCCGCGGTCGCAGGGACGCTGCACGTCGACGACGCGGTGATCCCCGGGTGTGTCGAGGCGCTGCGGAGGCTGCTGGCGCGGCGCGAGATCGCTGTGCGCTTCGGTTCGTGGTGCTGCTTTCCGTCGATACGCTGGTGTCGCGATGGGATACTGATTGGCCAGTCTGCTGGTGGACCTTGCAGTGACCAACACGACGAAGAAATCGCGGCAATCGCTGGTTCGTTGCGCCTGCTTGAGCTATGCCAGCGATGAGTTTTGTCTAATCTGGTTCCTTATCTACGACTCACACTATTCGCTATTGCCACTGCAGATCACCCAACTGCACGCGATTGGGCTGCGGGATATTCGCGCTGAGCACGTCGTCACATCCGGTGGCATCGCGCGCGCCTTGCTGGAGCAGCGGCAGCTGCGGCCGCTGCTGCTCGTAGACGACTCACTGAAGGAGGAGTTCACGGACATCAGTGTCGAGAAACCCAACGCCGTCGTCGTTGGTCTGGCCCCGGACGAGTTTCACTACGCCAAGGTAACCTCAACAGCCCGACCGCGTGCTATGCTGAAGTTTGAGCCATGGTTGATGCTGCATGCGTTGGGTGGCTATAACACAGCTTAACGAGGCATTCCGAGTCCTTCTCGATGGCGGCGAGCTGATTGCGCTTCACGAAGCGCGTTACTACGCCGTGAATGACGGCCTCAACATCGGCCCTGGCGCTTTTGTTAAGGCTTTGGAGTTCGCTGCTGGCGTCTCGGCATTCGTCATTGGGTAGGTGACGGTGTTGGCTTTGTGCAGCGCATCTAAGGCTACGTCGAGACTTATGTTATTCGTGTGCGACCAACTCGATGCGTGATCGTAGCAAGCCGTCCCCACAGTTCTTCCAGCAGGCAGTGGCCGACATGTGCGTTGCATACCGTCGACACGTGATTCACGTGACGTAAAGCGACCAAACGGGCAATAGAGATCTGACAGCATGTGGGCAGGAACGTGAGCGTGGAGGACTGTGTCATGATTGGGGACGACGTCCGCCAGGATGTTGGCGGCGCCATGGTCTTGGGCATGCGCGGCGTGCTCGTCCAGACGGGCAAGTATCGCAGCGGCGACGAGCGCTCGATCGGTGCGTACATATAGTGCATCGTAGCGCCTTGTCTACCGCTGGCGCTGTTGTCGTTGGATTACCCGTGGACTGACTGCAAGAACGTGCTCCTTGGAATGAACCCGTACGACTATTGTCTCGGTGGCATCCACCTCGCGTTCTCCAACCGGAACAGACGCGCCGCCGACGTTTGTGGCAGCGGACTTCGCCGCCGCGGTCGACTGGATCTTGTCCATGTAGGCGGAAGGCATGTCGTGATGGGTGAGATTCGCTGAAGGACCGCGCGCCGTTCGAGATACGTAGCTTTAACAGCTGAGTTATGCGCCAGCGCAATAGATGCGACCCTGCGCTTCGCCCGCCACACAAAAGTGTAGCAAGCGTACAGCTATCCTTCCAAGGGAGCAATGCCCTTGTGCCTGCGGTACACTGCACGCGCGACGGTAATGGTGAAGGCCGCCGTCATGAGAGCGCGCGGCGAGTCAGCGTGCGCATGGTACAGTACTTTGGCGGTTGCGCGCAGCCGAATGATACCACCACATCCGAGTCCAGCGCGAGATCGTGTGACCGCCGCCTCCCATTGCGTTCCACGGGCCCTCGTCATTAATCCAGCGATGCGTTCGTCGCTGTTGATGGCCACACACTCACTCTGCTTATCCAGCCTTAACCCACTAGCCGCCAGGAGCCGACGCCGTCCATTGAGCGCAGGCATCGATCTGCTGATCGTGAAACCCCGGCGGTCGGTTATCTCGTTCGATATGGTTACTGTTCGGGATTGCTTCGTCGTGGCATCCATCCGTTGGTGGTGCCATACTCCGTAACAGCGAGACATGGTTGGCTGGCGGCAGCACCACTGTCGAGATCTTTCCCCCAAAGATCGCGCTATTTCAGTCATCGCCCGATGCCCAGGATGAATTATCCAAAACACGGTGGGGGAATGAATTTACGCGTCTCGTAAGCGCTTGGGTTTCCGCAAAACCGTTCGCGTTTTGACACAATTTACAGGCCTCGAACCGTCATTTGCATTCGCTCTGATTTTTGTGAAACGCTTTCCTGGAAGTTTGGCGCGCCTTGAATGTGCGTGAATGATCGAATGCGTTCGCTTCGATCCAGTAAATCTTGCCGAAAGTTGCGATGTGCGTGCGTTTTTACAACCAAGTTTTTCGTACTTTCGTGTTTTTTTAGCCACCCGAGGTGACACAATTGTCGATCTGGTATCGCGCGCTCGAATGAATTGATTAGGGAAGCGCCGTGGAGGTGACGTGTCGCCTGGATCCGTGCACGCCCCATACTTCATCACAGTTCACAACGACGTTGTTCACCGCGCAAGTGCAATCCAGCAGCGCGGCCCTTCCCCGAAAAAAAGGCAAAAAGCTCCGGGAAGCGCATACAAAAGTACATAACACCAAAAGAAATCATCCAGAGACTGCGTAAAACTGCAACGTAAAACGTAGACTTCAACGTCAACGAGGGGACGCAAAACGCCACCTATTGACCCATATCTCTCCTCTTTCTCTGGACGGATGGGCGACCAATATCGGCTTATTCGTCGTCCGAATCCCCGTAAAACTCCGGATTCCCTCCGTTTTACCGCGCTCAAAGAAACGCTCCACCTCCGGCGTGGATGACTCTCGCCTAATTCTGCACCTGCTTGTTGCGAGACGCCGCCAGAACGGGAAAGGCCAACCAGCGGACGGGAAACCAACGGCAGCGGCTGAGGAAAGCGCGTGGTCAGCTTGACGACGCCAGCGAACGGGCGAGCGGACCAGGCAGCAGGCAGGCAGCGAAAGGAGGAGCAGCAGGAGACAGGGGAGCGCGTGGCGCCGTTGACCGGTGCGATCGTTTCCTGCGTTGTCAAAACGGCGCTTGCCCCCTTCCGCGGTGGCGGTGGCGTCTCTTCGCTCGGCTCGCTCAGACATAGACTGGGCGCGCAAGGAGCAAAAGCGTTGACGCGCTCGAGACTCTGCCGATGGACGCGGACGGCAAGCGCGTAGGTGGTGGCGTCGATATCAGCAGCACCGACGCGGTGGGGTCAGAGGGCGCGGCCAGTAGCACGGGCAGTACCAGTGGAGGAGTGCTGCGTCGGAGCAGCGCCAACGCATCGTCGACGCCCGGGATCGAGGCGATCAAGCAGCTGCGCGAGGAGCTGCGGCTCGAGATCGTGCCCCAGCGCCTGCTGAGGCAGTACAGTGTCAACATTCCGCCGCGCAGCGCGAGCGAGATCGGCGGCGGGGACGCGCTGCACTCGTCCCCGGGCGTGGTGGAGAACATGCTCGAGCGGTGGGAGAAGAACAAAGAGAAGTGGCGGCTCATCGGCTCGAGCGACTCGCTGGTTGACATTGAGCGGCAGCAGCTCGACGCGCACGAACCCGAAGACGATGCCAGCAACTCGCGCCGCTCGAGCTTCGCCACAGTGTCTGGATCCGACAGCGCTTCGATCCCGAGCGTCACTCCTGCGCGGCGCTGCTCCAGTCTCTTCCGAACGAATGAGATGTTCGAAGTGACATTTGGCCACGGGTTTCTCGGGCTCGAGTTCGTGCTGGACGAGACGAAGCGAGAAGTGGTCGTGCGGCACGTGCAGGACGGGGCGTGGGGCAACAGCATCTTGTCGATTCCGCAAGGTGTGACGCTAACGCGGGGCCTTACCGTCGAAGCTGTCAATGACAACAGCCTAGGCGCATACTCGCCGCAACAAATGCTCAACCTGCTGCAGTACTCGCAGCGGCCAATGACGGTTCGCTTTCGCCGCAACACTAGAGCCGTCGTTTGCAAGCTGTGTGAGTGCAAGGTGGACGCGTTTCGACTGAACGAGCACACGGACTACTGCGTCATGTCGAAGCGGTTCGAGCTGGAAGCGGACGTGATCAACACCTCGCTGATGAAGCTGGTCACATCCATCAATGCCAACCTCGCGTCCGAGCCCGTGCGTCCATACTTTCACGAAGAAGACATCCACTTTTATCACACGATGCGTGTTATCGCCATCCAAGCCGCGTCTTGTGACGTGTCAAGCATCGACTCGTTCGCACTTTGCTGTCGCTTGATCAAGATTATTGACCGGATACGCGAGCATGAGCACGAGACAGCGAGTTTTGTCGTCGAGCGTGGGCTAAAGTACTGCGCACGCATCAGGCACCTGATCCACGCCAAGATGAGCAAGATGCGGTCGACTCACAAGGTCATGTTCCAACAGGAGCCGTACGAAATTGTCCGCGCTCCGCTGCAGCGAACCAAGTCGTTGGAGGAGCTTGAAAACAGCCCGCGGCCATTGCCAGTAGCAGGGGCAGTGGCACCGACTCGTTCCACTGCATATCGAGTCACGATTCACGATTTCCAGATCGTCAAGCCGATTTCAAAGGGCGCGTTCGGGAAGGTGTACTTGGCGCGCAAGAAGACTACAGGCGACCAGTATGCGATCAAAGTGCTGGCGAAAGAGCACCTGAAGCGCAAAAAGCAGGTAAGCATTAACTGCTGAGGTGGTCGTACGGTTGGAAATGGAAACTCATGTGCCATGCGGATGATAATCGCAGATTCGGCAGATTGAAACAGAGAGGAACATCTTGGCACACGTCGAAAGTCCGTTCGTCGTCAAGCTGTTCTGGACCTTCCAAACCAGGTAATCATGCTAGAAAACTGTGATTGACGATGTCCTTGGTACTGAGGAGTCTAAAGTCACTCGCTGTGCGTTCGCGTTGCCATGTTCCGGTGGTCTTTAGGCGGAATCTGTTTCTCGTGATGGAGTATCTTCCCGGCGGCGATTTCATGTCCCTGCTCGAGTGCATCGTGCAGCTGGAAGAGCAGGTACCGACTCGACGCTTGTCGTTGGCGCTCTCCTGCAGTGCTGGTTGTACTGACCATATGTGATAAAACAGGTTGCGTGCGTCTACATTGCGGAGATTGCGATCGCGCTGAATCATCTGCACTCGAAGGGTTGCGTTCACAGGTTCGAGTTGCGTGTTTGTTGTGCGACTGGGCCAGCTCACGTGGTGCCAATCGACTACTGTGGTGTTGCCTGTTTGGACAGAGATCTGAAGCCAGACAACATTTTGATCTCGTCGACAGGGCACATCAAGGCAAGTCCTTTGCGTGTCGGTCACGTTCATGCCCGAATCTTGAATGTTAACGCGTGTCGCGTGGTGTCAAGCAGCTCACTGACTTCGGTCTGTCCGAAGCGGCTCTTAGTGAACTGGAGCTTACAGACGGGTTTCTGAGCAACGAGCTAATGTCAGAAACCCACAGTCCAAGTGCACACGTGTCTCCAGCATCGGCTAAAAGCATGAGCGTGGATGGAAACGACATAGTAGAGCTAGATGACATGCGCACAGAGGCAACCGCTGATATATCAAGTCTTCCGACGCAGCAAGACATCCGATCCAGTCGCGCGAACGCACGACCGTCTAGGCAAACAAACCACACCAACGGCAGATGCGGGACACCTGACTACCTGAGCCCAGAGATCATCCTAGGCCACCCGCACGGTCCTCCTGTGGACTATTGGGCCCTTGGGGTGATCTTGTACGAGATGCTCGTTGGGTTCCCGCCGTTCAACGACGATACCGTGGACGCGATCTTTGCCAATATCCTGGAGCGCAATATCCTGTGGCCAGACGGCGAGAAGTGCATCTCGAACGAAGCGATGGACTTGATCGACCGCTTGCTAGACCCAGACCCAGCCACGCGGCTTGGCTGGGGCGGCATCGTGGTGCATCCGTTCTTCCATGGTATCGACTGGGACACCCTACTTGAGGCCGTGCCACCGTTCGTGCCCACGCTGGAAGGTCCAAACGACACGAGCTACTTCAACAACCGCAATCTGACGGACATTTTTATCGACGACGACGAGCTCGAGCTCGACTTGCGGTCGTTCGACAGTAACTCGAGCCCCGGACACGAAAGCAGCAACGGAGGAATGGTTGATGGCCGTCAGCAGGATGGAGAACAGGCAAAACAGGCAGTGGTACAGACGGACAGTGCGATTAACAGCACTGGCGGCGACACACCTGGGGTGACGGACAGCGAGGTATCCGTCAAAGGACTTGACGATGCGGGGGATACGCGTGCGCTAGCAGATGATCCGCCCGAAGACTCGCACTTCTTCGACGCGTTCCGCTCCTTCAGCTACACGAACATGAGCGCGCTGGTGGCGGCTTCGCGGTCGGAAGCGGAGTACGAAGCCAACGCCGAGCTCAACAGCGCGGAGTTCTCCATCCTCATCTGATAAGAGACGAGAGGCGATGAAGCGGAGAGATCGAGCGCGTGTATATATGATGGACGGCGTCTGCATTAAGGCCTTCCAGGTGGAAAAAGGCCGCCAAGCGTTTTATTAGTTCAGGAGCAGAGCACAACAGCAGCGAGTAAGAAGCACAAGACCCAAGTGTGCCGAGTGATTACAGTAGAAACAGTCAGTCGTCTTAAAGAAAGAAGTCGTCGTCCTCCTCTTCCTCCTCGCCCTCCTGCTCCGCTTCCTTCTCCTTCTTCTCCTTCTCCCTCTTCTCCTTCTTCTTCTTCTCCTTGGAGGCCACCTCCAGCTCCGCTTCTTCCATGTCGGCAAGCACCGGCTCGGCTGGCGCTGCAGCTTTGTCGTGCTTCTTGCGCTGCTTCTTGTGCTTCTTGACCTCCTCTTTGGACGGACGCTTAATGAGCAGCGACACCGCAGTCGACGTGGCCGACGGCTGCTGGTCAGCTGACTTGCCGTCGTTGAAGCAGAACTGGTGGAAAGCCTCGACGGGCTGCTCCTTCTCGAACCGCGCAATGGCGTCCTTGCGCAGCTGCTTTTGCCTGTCCTTGCCGTCCCATTGAGTGAACACGTCAGATGCCAACCCCACATACGAGATACGAGCTTTGATGCTCATGCAACAACACGCACCGATGCAGCTCCTCGTCCGAGTGCGGCTTGGATGGCAGCAGCGACAGGTACGGCTCGCTTCGGGGGTAGAAGTAAATGTACATCATATCCTCGCGGTAGCGCTCGTACTCGGCCTTGTGGCGCTTCACCTCGGCGTCGTCGGTTGCCTGTTCACGTCGATTACATGACGAGTTAGCGAGCGAAAGCGCTGACAGACAGCATTGGCTTAGAAGGACGTACGCTCTCCATGTGCTTCTTGGCCTGGCGCAGCTTGCGCATGATCTTGACGCGCTCAAAGAACCGCGGCTACCCCGAACAAACAAAACAGGATCTAGAGGTCAGTGATCGCTCCATCTAAGCCGCAAAATAGCAGCGCAGCGCACACCTTCTTGTACTTCTCGGCGTTCTTCTTCTCCTGCTCCACGCGCTCCTTCGCTTCGTGCTGATCGTCCACAAGTGGTGTACCGTTAGCCGTGCTAGACAGGCAACAGTTGCGTGCGCGCACCAGCACAAGCGTGCTGCCTACCTCCTCCTGGAGCTGCACGAGCTCGGCCTTCTTGGCGCGGCGCGTCGCGTCCGGGATTTCCTAGAGGCAACCAGTCGACTAGCATCAGCATCTTCACTGTCAATGCTCCAATGGAGATCACTGCAAAGACGTACCCCTCGCTTCAGGAACCGCTCGAGCGCGCGGATGCGGTTCTTCAGTGACGGCACCTTCTTGATCTGGCCGCGCTTCTGCTTCTTGGCCTGCGCATTCTTAAAGCGCAGACGGGTTCCTGCCGGTTCATTGCCACACATACACACAGGTCAGTTCCGCGTCGCAAGACGAGCGCGATACGAGCACGGACGCAGCCAGCGACACTGCAACAGCATGTCGAGTCGCTAAGCATTGTCGATACACAAGCGCCAGGCTCATTCACACGCACCTGCCGTCGGCGCCATCGTTCCCGCGTCGCCACCACTCCGCTGGTCAATTGCGGAAGCTGCAGCCTTTCGGCACGTTTTGGTGATGGTTGGTGGGTCCCGCTCGGCACTATATCGAGGGAGTGACTGTGGTTATTCATTAGTGTAATACACACTAATATCAGTATCCAAGACAGGATCGCTGTTTTATGTGACAGGTGTGTGGTGCGTGCGCGCCGCCGCCTTTCTTCAAGAAAAGACCAGAGAAACATGGCTTCGCTCGACCCGCAGTTTATAAATGACCGCTTTGGATACGGCGCGGAAGAAAATTACATATAAAATCGGACAGATCGGCTGTGGCGCACTGTAACTTACACACCCTTGCGACTGTTGCCTGGCGAACTGTTGAAGTGATCGCCAGCGCCCACATGCAGCGCCCGACTGCCACTTCTACCCGTTAAACAGCCACAACGCGCTCCGTTTGCCGTCGGTACCGTACCGTACTGTCGGCTCAACGCAGCGCTGTCTACGTATCCTATGCATCCTTTGCCTTGCGTTGCATTGCGCTATGCCCTTCGCTCCAGTATACCTGATAAAAATCGAAGCGCGGGCCACATGATCGATCCTTCGATTCGCCGCCGCACCGTGCGTACTCTCAAACCTTATAAATAGAAAACCGAAAGAAAACCGCGCCGCGTGAAAGATAAATCTATTTTTGTTTGTTTCCTTTCCTTCCGCCTGGAAGAGTCGCCGAAAACCGCGGAAAAAGGCGAAACCCCCCCGCCGCCAGCCAGGTGCGTGCACGCGAGTATGGCGCCCGTGTATATGCGTCTGTATGTATGTGTAGGGGTCCCGGGGCGCCGCCCCGCCGCCCGCCGTAACGACGCGCGCTCACTCTGCTACGTCTCCTGCTTCTCTCTCTTTCTCCCCCCCCCCCCCCCCCCCCCCCCCCCCCCCCCCCCCCCCCCCCCCCCCCCCCCCCCCCCCCCCCCCCCCCCCCCCCCCCC
>JAASGW010000207.1:0-44733 GCA_023334395.1 Phytopythium sindhum
GGGCGTTCAACTCGTTTGCCTGGCGCGTCTCGATGTCGGAGCGGGCGCGCGTCATGGGTCCCATGACTATGCGGTTCTTGAGCACGAGGTCCTTGCCGAGCTTCAGCGGCGTGAAGAGCTTGTATCCAGCAGTCGCCATGGCTGATGGTCTCTTTGTCTGTGTAGGCTTTGGAGCTAAAGGAGAGGCTGCTGCGTGCGTGTCGATGTGCAAATTGCAAAGTGAGAGGCTTTGAAGCGCGGCGGCTCCGGTCTGCTTGGCCTCCGCAACGGCTCGCCACGCGCACCAGCAGCACGGGGACGCAGTCACTTGGCTTCGGCTGGCTTTCCCATGGTCTTGCTGCCTCGCGTCCTTATCGCCTATTGTTGTGGATTCGCATCTTTTGACAGGCGTTTACGTAACCACCGCGGTCCACGTTGCGCTCAACTGACTGGATCGCTTATTAGCTAATCAGCGTTGCGTATACCAGAATAACGGCCTATGATTGGCCGATTTCAGCACCGACAAGACACCTCCAAGTTGTCGCACTACGTAGCCGCTCGATTATTCTGGAAGATGGTCCACTATCGACGTAATCAGTTCACACGTCGCAGGCATCCCGAATACGCAATTGCTTTGCTGGCGTCCTAGTGCCGAGTGACTGACCGTGATCAAGCAGTGACAATCGCTTGACCAACATCCAGGGCAGCAACTGGCGGAATGCACGATCCAGAGCATTCACTGCGATGCCGCAGCCCGTGGTCTTGCCAGACGAAAGAGGCACTTGGGTTTACAGGATAATCACGGCACAATTACTATCCGTGATCAAGCAGTGAGAGCGGCCAGTCGATTGTCAAGGCAACAACTGGAGGAATGAACGCTCCAGAGCATTCACTCTGCACTCGCTCGATGGTGTTGACGTGTGCTGCTGGCGATCATCGACGTACGGGAGGCACAGCATGCAGTTTCGAGACTCTTGCACGTCTACCGAGAAGTACGAGTCAGTCACGAGGTACAGCACTACAAATGCCCCTTGGAGCACTACATACTATGAATCACTGCGCTACTGATCACCCTGTCGTCTCAGGACGCCACCACTTTCGCACGGACGATCGCAGGTCTCGAACGTGGGAGCTCTCGTAAATGTAGTGCAGACCGTCGGCAATCAGGCTGCGGTCATACCATTGCAAACAACACGAGGTGAGACCAAGCTGAGGGCAACGGCGAATGCTCAAGAGAGGCTCCTAGCAGATCTAGTACACATACCTTGCGTCTTGCGCAATCGTCCACATGTGCTCAAGCTGATCTGGTATGCTGTCTGCATGAGCAGCAAGGCCGTGCTGCTTCACTTGAGACGCAAACATCGCGAGGCGGCTGGACATAACAAATCGCAGATTGTGTTGGAGGTTTAGCACTAGGAGCAACAGCATAAAGCAGCAGCGACAACAATTGACGCACCTGATGCGAGCCGCTGTGGTTGCAATCTGCGTGCCGGTGGCCACGGCCCTTGACAGCGTGACGGTGCCTTCCAAGCAGTAGATGCACGCCTTGAGGTTCCCCCAGACCCGGACGAGTGGAGAACCTAGCAGCCAGATCTCCAGTCCGTCCAGAGTGTCCAACTCCCCCTTGTGGTACATCTCGTAAATATACAGGGCGTCGTTGGCCTCTGCAGCCAGGAACGGCAGCAGGGGCAGTGAGATCACGCCCGAGAACACCAGGAGGATGGCGAATGCAATGAACGAAGGACACCGCTGCGCGAAGAGCCCGGCGATGCCAACGGTCCTTGGAGGCGGAATGCCCTCCAGGCTCTGCTTCAGGTACTTGACCAGCAGCGCAAGCTCGCTGTTCATGTGCAGGTCCGCCACCTGACGGCCCAAATGGTTGAGCTCGGGGCGAAACACCGCGACCGCCGCCTTCTCCAGCTTTGTGAACGACTCGGCGAGCATCCTCGCGAGCATCTCGATCGAGAAGTCGGTAGGCTGTTGCCAGTACTCGATCACCCAGTTGCCGAGTCCGAGGATAAACAACGCGTCCAGCTCAACGTCCTCCGTGATGTCCTCAGCAACCTCTGCGTACAGGCGCTTCCACGCGCGTCGGAAGACGCCTTGAAGTTCCTCTGGTGTGACTGATCCGAGCACGATGCCCGCCGCGTCGACCAGCGCGGGCGCCGCGAGGCGGAGCGTGTCGATATAGTTGCCGCGGTACCCGGCCCAGTACGCGATCGCAGTGGTGTAGGCGGCAAACTTCAAGCGGCGTCCTTGGCCCCAGGCAGTCGCTTGCGGCCCCGCGTCAGACCGCTTCGAGTTCGCGACTAGCGCACCCGCAATCACTGTCACGACAGCAGTGAGTATCATGTCTTGGTGTAGGAACAACATGAACTTGACGTGGCCGAAGACCTTCATGCAGACTGGAATGGCGAAGATCACGCGCGGCATCCACGTGAACGCGCCGAGCTTGTCGGTGGACGTGCGCGCCCAGTGGTCCGCCCACTTGAGCGCCTTGGCCTTGAGCTTCGACCGGTAGAAGCACACGGCCAACATGGACATGACCATCAGCTTGTGGCGGTGCATAGCCATCTGGAACAGCAGCGCCACGAATACCATGGCCAGACCCGCCGACACGCGGCGCAGACTCAGCAGCTCGGTCATGACGAACACCAGCGCCAGGTGCGCGAGCCTCTTCAGATCCAAGTGATCCAAAATGCGCTCGAGCTTGGACTCGAACACCGTCGCGACGAGCGAGCCCGAGCCGCGGTCCGTCATCTGTCGTTCTTCCTGCGTCGATTGCTGGTCTAGGCTCAGTACGGATCGAGGGGACGGAGGTGCATCGCTCTCCGTCTCTGTGCGACGGAATACGAGGTTCGAAGAGACCAATGCCACCTGCGCATCCCGCCGGCTGACGACCACCAAACTCGAGTCCTCCGCGTCGGATGTGTCGTCCTCCTCTAGCGTTAGCAGGTCGTCGAGTACGGCGACGCGCGCTGCCTTGAGCCCGGCCTGCAGCTCGGCGTTTTCCGGGTGCACCTCCAGCCCTACGCATTGACAGGCATCAAACAGTCAGGTGGCCATGCTCACCACTAGAAGACAGCCCCAGCATCTCGAGCCAACCTTTCTTGAACCAGGAGACGGCGTCCTCGTGCCGCCCGAGGCGCCGCAGCACCGTCGTCAGCAGCAGGTACCCGTCTGCGCGGCTCTTGTCCAGCTCCAGACACCGCTCCGCCACTTCTAGCGCCTGCGCGTCCGCCGAAGGCGTCCTCTCGAACAGCAGCTCGGCCCCGTGGCGCGCCAGCTCCGCGAACTGCTGCTCCGCGTCCGTCGCCATGGGGTTCAAGGTGAAGATCCTGTTTCTGTGGCGCTTTTCTTCGAGCGACAGGCATGATTAGCGGCGTTGGAACCAATCACATGCTGTCATTTGTACATAACTATTAAATGTCGAAGGTAATATTTTCACCTTGATGTAGAGTAGTGACGGTAGCATGATATGAAACCGAAGACAGTATTCATTTATCACAGGTATACAGAGCGACGGACAGTCGTGTGCAGCGACTTGCTGCCACTACTGCCATACCAGAGAGGCGATGGGCAAGTGGGCAGTGGCGAGCGTGAACCACTGTGAGCTGCTGCGCGCGTACTACAGCGGCGCGTACTGCGTGCGCCGCGCGTCGCTGCAGGTGCCGGCGGCCGCGTTCTACGCCGTCGGCGGGAGTTCGGAGAAGAACACAACGCCGAAGCAGAAGAGGAAGAGGAAGCGGAAGCGCGGGGAGGACGCGCTGGCGCAGCTGATCGCGTGCGGCAAGTTCGTTCCGCTGGACGAGCGCGTGCGTCGCATACTGCAGGCCGCTCACGATGAGGTTGTGGGCGCTTTCACCGCCTCGGACTTCCTCCCGACGTGGTCATCGAACGAGACCACCGACAGCTCGTCGGGGCTACCCGAGGCGACCATGGTTCTCTCAGCAAACGAATCGCCCTCGCTGTTCTGTAATGGAAGCGATGACGTTCAGGTCGCTGCCATGACAACAAGCGGTGGTGCGCCGTCTCCTGGCCTTGACCCAGTTGCTAGCGATGCCTTAGGCGGAGACAACCTGCTGCTGTTGCCGCCGCGCGCCTGCTTTGCCACGGCCGACGTGCGGAAGCTGGAGGCACTGGGACTCCCGAACGACTTCAAGTGGATCGTCATGGACCCGCCGTGGGAGAACAAGAGCGTGGACCGAGCACGCCGCTACGTGACGTTCCACCACGAGGAGCTGCTGCACGTGGACGTTCCGAGCCTCGCGGACCCAGAAGCGTGCGTGCTCGCCGTGTGGGTGACCAACAAGCCGTCGTACATGTCGTTCCTGCTGAAGGAGGCGCTGCCAAAGTGGGGCTTCACGCTCCATGACACGTGGTTCTGGCTCAAGATCTGCGAGAACGGCGAGCTCGTGACGCCGCTCGAGTCAACGCATCGCCTGCCGTTCGAGAAGCTGATCGTCGCGTACCGCGGCGCGACGGAGGTCGCGCGGTCGCGCCTGCGCCGGCTGCTCGGCGACAAGACGCGGGTCGTCGCTAGCGTCCCGCTACGACACTCGTGGAAGCCGCCGCCCGAGAGTTTCTTCCCCACCGGCGCCATCCAGCCGAGCGACAAGAAGGCCGAACTGTTCGCGCGCGAGCTGCGCCCGCACTGGACCAGCGTCGGCTTGGAGGTGAGCCGCCCTCGCAACGATATGAAGATGGTGATGAAACGCTGGCATTGTGACTGACTGTGATGCTGGAATGCCCGAAGGTGACCAAATTCCAGAGCATTGCGTTGTTTGACGCTGCTCAAGCCCACGACTCGGCACCTGACCAACCCGAGTCTGCAGCCTGATGGGCAACACTGCAGGTAGTTAGACGACTCGACCATAGAGCCAAGCGCTTCGCCATGATAAGGATCATGCTGCTGTACTACTCTGGTAGATGGTGGTATGATGGCCTCAAGTCGACGGCGGCTCCCTATGTGGATTCCCTCATAGGGTCGCAGCTGAGTCGCACATGTGCACACGAGAGTGGGATGCAGGAGGGCCTTTCACTTGGATTCACTATAGTTCGTCCCTCGCAGCCAAGCGCAGAGACCAGCCCCGGGCGTCCACGCGCCTTCTGCTTGTGCGCGTGTCCTTCCCTTCCTCTTCCTGCGCTCCCTTCCTCCTCCTCCTCTCGGGCCAAGGACCTCGAGCATCCTCCCTCCCCCTGCGCTCACTTTTCATCGCGCCTCGACCGACGGGAGACGACTGAGCAACTGACAGACTCGATGGAGCTGGCGAACGTGCGGGGCATCATCACGGGCGGCGCGGCCGGGCTGGGCAAGAAGTTCGCCGAGACGATCCTGGCGGCGGGCGGCAAGGTGGTCATCACGGACGTGAACGAGGCGCAGCTCAAGGCGACGGGCGAGGCGCTGCAGGCGCAGTTCGGCGCCAAGAACGCGGGCTTCTTCGCGCAGGACGTGACGGATGGCGCGAGCTTCCACGCGGCGTTCGCGTTCGCGGCCGAATACTTCGACGCGCCCGTGAACGTGCTGGTCAACAACGCCGGCATCTCGGGCGACATGAACTTCTTCAAGGAGGACACACCGCGCGCATGGGAGAAGGTCATCGCCATCGACCTCATCGGGCTCATGCGCGGCACGCAGGTGGGCGCCGCGATCATGCGCAAGACGCTGGGCGGCGCGGAGGGCGTGATCGTCAACCTGTGCAGCATGGCCGCCTTCTGTGACTGCCCGTTCTGGCCGCAGTACGCCGCCGCCAAGGCGGGCGTGCTCGGCTTCACCAAGTCCATGCACCAGCTCAAGAAGAGCGGCAACGTGCGCGTCGTGGCGCTCTGCCCGGGCTTCGCCGACACGGCCATGGGCCAGGACGCCGTCGCCAACTTCCCGCAGCTCATGGGCGGCGAGGCCGGCCTCATGACGCCCGAGGCTGTCGCCGCCGGGCTCGTCAAGGCGCTCGCCGACAGCGACAACGCCGGCCGCAGCCTCGTGGTCGCCGACCAGATGACCTTCTACCACGTCGGCAACTTCACGCCTACCGAGTTCTCCTTCCCGGACTTCGCCGTGTAAGCGGGGGATCGATTGCGTAGCGATGATGCTTGGTCCGGCGGTGAGGCTTTATCTAGGCCCCCGACAATAGAAGCAACGTAAATACAAACTCACCCCGACTTGCTTTGGGTGTGTGCCTCCATGTGCTACTTGCGCTTGGCCCGAACGCGTTGCGCGTCGGATGACCTCCTCTACGGCCGTCACCAGGCGGAGTGGGTATCATACTGTTTGAACAGCGATGCGGGCAGCTGCGGCGACTGAAGCAGCACATCGGCCGGTGGTTGTAAAGGATCCAACAATAAACCTCAATTGCGTACACGGTAGGAAAAGGCGAGTCACACGCGCGATGACGCGACCCGTTGACAAGCATGAGACCGCTCGCTGATCTCAAAGACTACACGACGCGCGGGCGGGAGCCCCGCGGCAAAGTCCATGATACCAATCCAGTTCTTGGGTTCACCACCACCACCAAGGCCGGCACTGAGGCCCTCAATGAGGGATCATGGTAGTCTTTACAGTCGCGCTGATCGGCGGTGGAGACCATCGCTGCCCTTGGTGGCCGACGCGTGGCACCGAATAAGAACAGAGCAAGCACCTCGTTCTGGTGGGTGGGTGGTCTTGTCAACAATCACGCATCGCGTCAATGCGGAAGCACGGAGAGGATCGCGGCAAGCACCACCGTGATATTAACACAGGTACCCGGAGTCCATATTGCGCGTGCGAACAGAGGCCGCGCGCGTCTTGGTAGGGCGCCACGTCAGCACCGATTGCTTCGTTCACTGCGTTTTGTATGACAATCAACAATCGCAATGGCGAGAGGAGCCATCCGCGGGGTTGGCAAGTCGAAGTTGGCGCCGTAAAAAGCGTACCATAGGTGCGGTCCACGAATCCATATGGTTTCCGCGTACACATTTGACATGGGCGCAGAAAGGGCTGAGTTGTGCGGAAATGGAGGCGCTTGTCACGCGCTCTCCTTCACTTTGCCACCAATTTTTACCGCGGTCTCGTGTCGCGGAGGCCCCGCCACATCGTGGTGTGCCCTTGCCACGTTACCAACGGATCGGCCGAGCGAATGCCGCTGGTTCGCGTCAAAGCGCGCATGCCGGCTGGTACTGGCGAAGGGGACGACTCGGAGCGCCCCTGCAGCGGAAATAATCCATTTTACCGACTTGGATAACTTTGCAGCAGCAGCAACAGAGCCAAGTATAACAGGATCTTATCCAATCGCAGTGGATATTTTACGGAGGCTACTTCCATCAAACCAATAGCAAAGTGCTCCAGTCCTATCCGATTGCCGGATGGGGCTGACTGTTGGTGGTATGACACTTGAAACCATGTGCCTGCGGAAGCCTCTGACAAATTGTTTCGGGCTGCAGCTGGCACAGGATTTTGTGGTCTATCCAAACCAAGACTGAAGTTTGTATCAGGAGAATCATGAGCTGCAGGTGGTTCTTTTTCGCGTCCCACGACGTTAAGGAACTGGTTTGATCAGCAAATGCCTCAGCAGACGGATTTCCTCTGCATGTGGATGTTATTGACTCAGACCGCTACAGCGGAACAACTGCAGCAGAATAGTGGTGTTCTGTGGCATCGGCCATCCAGGTTTTTGTGATCTTAGCATGGCGAGCGCGGTGAGAACCTCGAGTCTTCGCCATTTGATCTCTCCAGCCAACCCGTAAAGTTATGAACGACAGCAATCTTTTTCGAACTTTTCCTCTAACCTGCGAGAAAAACTCGAAAATCTTGTCAGCGCGATTGAAAATCCTCTTGCCTTCCGATACTGAAGCTCACATTTTCGATGAACTCGGCTGGAAATGCGAGCGTTATTAGATTTTCGATGCTGGGGAACTTCATACAGTACTGAAAAGCGCATAAGCTGCAGTACCACCTGTTCAGCCAGCGTCCGAGACACCCGAGTCGGATACAAACTCCAAGTGATCCGACAGTACGGTACGCTTCGTACTGTAGGCGGAGCGAGCGGTTCTCGACGTCTCGGCCGTGAGTAACGCGCGTCTAGCATGGTTTCCAGCACGTTCGGAGCCAGCGGCTGGAAAGGCGGAGCACCGCTTGTCCAGCGGCCGGAGCCCGTTCAACGCGTCGCCGCCTGTATTTTCGTCGGCCGGCGCTGCTACTGTAGATCATATGGCGACGATGCAGCGCTCGACTACACCTTCACTTTGTATGGTCGGCGTGCAAGCGACGAGACGCAACTGAACCAAGTCTGACATGAAAAAAAATAGAAGAAAAGGGAGGCAATGGCACCCGTTGGGCGCTAACCTTGGGGTTCTTAGTTGGCGCCCCGGTGCTCGGCTCATTGATCAATTTACCACCGCATCCGGAACCAACCCGCCTTCGATCCCACACTACGAGAGCAACATGTTGGGCAAGCGCTGCGCCGCCGAGATGGAGGCCTGCCTCACCGAGTACTACCGCCAGGAGTGCCTGCGTGCACTCTACAGCAAGCAGGAGCGCCGCGCCGATTGCACGTGGGTGAACGAGAGCATGATGGCGCGCGCGCCGCAGCCGCCGCGCCGCCGCAAGGGCGTGTCCTTCGCGCCCGCGCCGGAGGTGATCGGCAGCGCCGACCCGACCGTCGACCGCCGGCCCATCGACGTGTCACCCGTGTCCAAGCTCGAGCTGATGCTGCTGCTCTCGCAGCGCACGTTCCCCGAGCAGCAGGCGGTCATCGCATGAAGACCAGGCGCTTAGATCTTCAAGTACCATGAAGCGCCAGTCGCTACTGCAGACGCCGTTCGCGAGGACGACGTACAACGCCACACTCCAAGACGAGAAGCCGGCAAGTTGTGGCGAGCGAACGGAGCTTGCTACAGCCTGCCGCGCTTGCCGTACCGCCCGGTTCCGCCCGGTCCCGCCCAGGCACCCTTCCTCTCCATTGTAAGAGTAAACCGCGTCGTGCTGCATGTACACTAGCTACGATAGAGCTGTAGACGACACCAAGCGACATCGACGCGGTTATTTAACACCACACCACACCAATAGAGGCCGAATCACACTGTGAGCATGCATATTCACACTGTTATTTTCAATTCGCGCGTCTCAAAGCAGCAATACTCCATGGATGCCTTCCAGACAGACTACATGAAGCCAGCACCTCCGCCGCAAAATTCAATCCACTTGGACGCGTCTGACGTATGCACACATTCACAGGTCGAGGGGAAGCAGTCGGTCCACGTCGCGCATCGGGACGCCGTGCTGCAACAGCTCCTCGCGAGCCTTCACGCGCGCGATAAGGGCCTTGTCCCGCGCCGCCTGCACCTCGAGCCGCCGCATTGCCAAGTCTAGCTGGGCCTTCTCCATCTCGATCTCCGCGTTCAGCGTCGCCTTCGAGTCCTCGTCAGTCATCGCCAACGTCTTGATCGTGCCCTCCGTTTTCCATGGATACGGCAGCGCGTCTTCGTCGACATCCTCCTCCTCCTCCTCCTCCTCCTCCTCCTCCTCCTCCTGCGCTCGTTGTTTCTTCGGCGACGATCGATACTTCTGCTCTGGACCTTCGCCTTCCCAGCCCGTGGCCGATTGTTTCTGGTTGCACGCCCGAGGAGGCATCGTGCGTCTCGCAACGGGCGCCTTGCGCTTCCTCTTCTTGGGCGACTCCGTGGCCCGCGCGGGAGGCGGCGGCGGGTTCCGACGCGTCGTGAGAAGCGGCCGCTTCTTGGGTCGCTTGTCCAACGCCGCGTACTCGCCCATCACCGGCTGCAGCAGCGCAAAGTAGCGCGACTGCTGGACGAGCGCGCGGTGGAGGTTACGGTCGGCCGGCGCGCCCTTGGACTTGAGAAGCTGCTGCCGCGCGCTGCGCAGCTGGTCCGCCGCCTTGTGGAAGGACTTCTCCATGTCGTAGATCTTCTTGTACACGTCGGCGGGTTTGCGGTGGAAGATACCGGCCTGGTGCATGCTCTGCACAACCTCGGTGCTCAGCGCCGCCTTGTTGCTTGCCGCCGCGCGCCAGCGCTCGTAATTGCCCGGCGTCGTCAGCCAGTCCAGCACCACGCCCATGGACGACTTGCCGCCCGTGCGCGCGTGGTCCGTCGCCCAGCCGCGCGGCTCCTTTCCCCGTGCGCGCCTGCCCATTGACCAACTCGACTCGACTCGGCACTCGAAGGTGCTCGACGTCTTCTTCCGTTCCCAAGAGTGGTGCTCAGGCTATTGGCGGCACTGGAGTTGGTATTTCGCCATAAAGTTGCGATAAGCTGAACAACCACAAGATACGTGCACATTGTGCTGCGGTTACGAACAGCTGAGTCAGGTGAAATAACAGATAGGAGGCTAAGATTGACACTTTGAAGTTGTTCAGACAGAAAGGGCTCCACACGCAACTTAGTTCAGTTTATTTTTGACGAATCACAGGCTTCATCTCCTCTTTTTTCAGCGAATCAAAAGCTTCTGACGGCAGGATCGCGTTTCAAAAGCTTCATTTGTACATAGAGTTGAAGTGAACGGCGATGACTCGAGTTGCTCACGTGGCGTAGCATGCTGTTCTGTAAATGAACACGTTTCCAAGTACATCCACGCGCTCATGTAATGAAACGGAATAAGAAAGGAGTGGTAAGCTATTGTAGTGGAACGCTGCGTGCATCATGCAGTAGTGAGCACAACAGCGCATTGCACGGTGTGTGCTGTTAGTAGTGCGTTGAGCGACGCAGATGTAGGTGGTGGTTGTGCTCTTTCGGCTTCTCCCTAGTTAGCTTATTGAGCAAGCTCACAAAACGGCATATATTATATTCACGAGCTCGACGCCACACATGAACAAACGGCATGAACGATCAAGCCAAACTGCGTCAAAGGTGCGTACACAAACGCACAACGGACGGACTGGCAGAAAATGCTGATCTGAAAATCATGCTCTCTATAGATTAATGTTTCTGCATATGCGTGCGTGGTGGCGCGCTGCCAACGCGTTCAAGAGCGAGATGCACTCATGTGAATGGCGCATTACACGCTTCTGACGTTCGCACACTCTGCGGTCGGCAGTAGATATAGTAGTGCATCCATTGCCTGAACGAACATTTGTCGTCCACTCAATGCTGATGTTCCAACAGTATATTGCCTGCCACATGCCTGGACGCGTGTAGCACGTCTTATCTTGGGCGGCTCGAAGAATCAACCGTGAGCCGACTGTGGCTGGGACTTCTGAGACGTTAGAAACGTACGAAGTAAGCGCCGATAAAGCAGTACTGGTTTAGGGTACGATACTTCTTCATTTGTCCTCTGGACGGCAAGACGCAAATATCCAGAGCTTCTCGGGGCAATGTACAGCATTAGCCAAAAAGTGAAAGCGCGCCAAGTGCCAAACTTGAATCGGAGAGCATGGCGCGGGTGCTGGGCGCCGCGCGCGGCTTGTGCAGCTCGCCGCTGTCGTCCGCCGACGAGGCCGAGGGAGAGATACAATCGGCGGCTGACGAGGTCTTCGCCTTCAATCCGGACGCGCCGGTGCGCAAGCGCAAGGCGAGTGGCGGGACGCAGGAAACGAGCGGAAAGAAGGGCGGACGAAAGGCGGCCAGGCGCGCCGACGACGCGCATCCGACGGTAAGTTGCGGCGCTTTGCTCTATGACGTGGCGTGAACGGACTTACCGACGTGTTGGTCTCTCACTGGTCATTGCTGTGTAGAGTGCGCACGATCTGATCGCTGGCGCGCCGCAGACGATGGTCGAGTTCCTGGCGGAGCAGTTGGGCGTACGGCAGCAGGCCCAACTCGCCAAGAAGTTCGGCGCCGGCCAGGGCTTCATGGTGGAGGTGCCTGCCGCCGGGAAGCGCCGGAAGGTGCGGCAGGACACGCTCGAGTGGCTGCACGCGCTGGGCTTCTCGTCGGGTGTGACGCTCCCGCGCAACGTGCTCCGCATCTCGAGCCTCAAGGCAGATGTAATCGTCCGCGAGCTCCACCGGCGCGTGCTGCCCAATGCAGACGGGTAAGGCGTCGAGCACTTCAGCGTGTCGGGCTCTGTCGTAAGGCCTACTAACCTCATGTGCTCATACTGTGATGCAGCGACGAGAAGCACCAAGTTGGAGCGGCAGCTGGGCTCTCTGAACCCCTTGAGACTGGCGAAGACGGCGACGATCAGCAAGCTGATGATGACGAAGACGCGGCTGTGGTGGTCGATATCGCCAACGACCCCAGCATCCAGAGCTGGAAAGAGTACTACAACAAGCTGGATGAGCAGGAGCTCGAGGTCGTTTCGTTTGCCGAGCATAATCGGTTGCTCTCGTCCGCGAGGCACATGGAGATCGCCGACGCAATGGAAGACATGCTGGCGCAGCCTTCGCTGCGTAAGGACCGGAGTCGTGCGCGCCGACTCTCCAAGCTGGAGCGCATCTCTGGCCGACGGTTCTCCGTGCTTCCGCGCATGTCGTCGATCGCGCCCATCCTGGAAGACGAGCGCGAGTCAGGAGACGATGAAGCCATCGAGATACCACCGGTGTTCTTGTCGCCGATCAAGCGAACACGAGTGTCGCTGGCGGAGGCGAAGCTCTCGGCAAAAAAGCTTTCAACCAAGAAGAAGAACCCCTTCGGTGAGAAGATCCTCCGACTGGTTCTGCACGCGGGCTTCATCCCTCCGGAAACCATCAAGACCGCCATCTGCAGAGTGTCATTGTCTTGGCGACGAATTGGCATCGCGTACGTGATCCATATGCGTTGTGTTGTTTGTTCGTTGGGGTTCGTTCTGACGCATCTAAACCTCTCTCCTTACGAAATATACAGGGCATACGCGTGGGCAGTCGCGGACTACTCCAAGTACGAGCCTTTCAGTTCCCTGGTCTCACTCAACGGCGCCTCAATTTGCTGTTTTCCGCGCTTCCTTTGCTTTGTAGGCAACGGAGAGGCATGAGACCGATGGCGGAGGTGTATCGCCACCACCCGCGGGGTCACTACCTGGCTGACGGAGCCTACAAAGAGGTGTTCAAGGTGTTTTCCGAGCAGAAGAAGCGGCTTGAGGTCGTGAGCGTCATGAACATCACCGGAATCGAGAGCACCGGCAATCAGGTGCGTGCAAGTCCTCAGTCCGCCCCAATGGCCCAGATATCTTCCAGTTCCTAATGAGTGGATGGTGCTGTCCGCGTCCACAGGTCGTTGTGCAGCAAGAGATTGCGCACTCGGTGCTGCTCTCGCATTTGGTCGAGACTGGCGCGTGCCCCAACTTCCTCCGCATATTCGACATCTACTTGGCGCCCGAGAAACCGCAAGAAGAGCGCTGGGGTAGCGCCCAGCGCCGCAAGCCCGTCGAGCTGCTCACCGAGAAGTTCCAGAGCATTCGCGTCTCCTCTGCGAACGAAGCCAAACATGAAGAAGCGGCCGCGGGCGACAGCTTGTACCAGTACATCGAGATGGAGTACTGCGACGGCGGCGACGTCGAAGACTTCATCAGTCTCCAGAAGGACAAGCTGCTACCCGCCGAGTCGGTCGCCGTCCCGTTCTTCTTCCAGATGGTCTTCGCCCTCTACTGCGCTCGCGAGCAGCTCCACTTGCGGCACTGTGACGTCAAGGTTTGAGCGGTCAATCAAACTGTGGTGAGCTACTTCCGTGCTGACTTCTTCGTGGTGGTGTTCTCTGCAGCTGCTCAACTTCTTCCTCAAGGACACCAAAGGCAACCTCGGTGGCACCAAGGCGCATGAAGAGAAAGAAACGGTCATCCACTACGTCATCGAGCAGCGGTGCTTCCAGCTGCGTCTGCCGCCGGCGTTCTCCTACTGGGTCAAGCTCGCTGACTACGGCTCGGCCGACTCGAGCGCGGAGAACATCGGCAAGCCCGTCACGCTCGACCAGTTCACGACGCTCGAGAACACGCCGATCGAGTTCCTGCTGGAGGGCGATGCCGTCAAGCAGTCATTCGCGGCCGACACGTTCTCGCTTGGACTATGCCTGCTGCATCTCTTCACTGGATGGTACGACTTGGTCCAAAGGTTCGCGCACTTAGCAATGCCACTAATGATGCACCTGTCTGTTGCATTAACTGGTGGTTGTAGCGCCCCGTACGAGGAGACTCTGGAGAGCGTCAAGTGCCCCGCGGCGCTGCTTCAAGATCTCAAGGCGATCTGGACGGTGCGTTGGTGTATCGATTGTGCGATGTAACACCGTCAAGCACTCCAACTCATCGCTTTCGTCCTGCTGCATGACTAGGATCCGCGCAAGAGCTCGGGCTTCACAGTGCTGAAACGCGTGGTGCAAGACGACCCTGAGGACTCCATGTACCACACGCTGTATCGATTCCTGGTGCTCTTCGGCCTCCCGTCAGAGAACCCGAGCGAGGGCAAGCGGATCTCGAAGGTGTGGGACGTCCTCCTCAAGCACTTGCGGCCGGAGGACGCAAAGCCAGCCAAGCGCTCGTCGAGGCGCCTCGCGTCAACCCTCGCGAGTGGCCGGTCCAGCCCAGAGTCTTCAGTTGTCAAAGAGCAGTTTGAGCGACACTCGGCGGAGTTTTCAATCGCGACCGGCTCGAACCCGATCATTGCGCGTGGCAGGCAGCGACTGCAGTCCGTCCGCGGGGCGTTCGACCTGTTGAAGACGCTCGTGGCGTTCAACCCAGCGCAGCGCCCGACGCTCAAGCAGGTGTTCGGGCATCCGATGTTTGAGCGCCTGCGTGCACCACCAACTAATAGCACAGCACCGGACTTCGTCGTGGACTGCTACAAGATCGCAGAGGCGGACCGCGTCGTCATCCCGGACGTGTAGGTCGACAGTAGAGTGACGCTTTCTTGAGATAAAGGCGTTCGAATACAGCAGCATCGACGTTCGACGCCCATCTGCGAGTCTATATTGACAGCCTGCGAACACGTTATTCACCTTCGCCAGCCCAGCATCAACCCCTCCACTCGATGCAGCTTGACGTGGATTGGTCGCTTCGCAGACAGCATTTCCTGCAACATCTCGTTTGGCTTGAGAAGCCTCCGGCCGTTCACGGCGACCACGCGCGAGCCCACCAGCACGCCAAGTTTCCTCGCGGCGCCACCTGCGTAATGATGCAGAGGTCAGTCGCCCATTCACACATTTGCAAGAGCATAGACAATACAGCGGATCGCGGACCAACGCACCATCGTCGACGCTCTTGACAACACAGGCGAAATCGTTGGCCTCAAAAGAGCACCCCAGCTCTGCGTCCTCGAACGTCACGTTCATGTCGACGCTCACTGGCTCAGGCACGGACGATATGGTCGCAATCGGCCGCTTCGTCGCTGCGCTCGGCCGGAATGCAAAGTGGAAGCAGATCGGCCGTGGCAGTGTCCTCACGAGATCAACAATCTCTTCAAACAGCGACGTGCTGCGATCATTCAGACCGACGACGAAGCTGCCGACAAGCACGTTAGCGCTCTCCGCTGCGCCGCCTGGCGTCACGCGAGAGACCTCAGCGAAACCACCGTTCGTCTTCGTCAGGCTGAACCCGAGCGGGGCGTTCGTCGATCCCAACTCGCGCTCATATTGGTGCCAGATCACTGCGGTCTATTGGGATTGGCAACAGCGTTAGCACAAAGTATCTTGCCTGTAGCAGAATTATTGAGAACAACAGACGTACTGAAGCATCGACGACGCAGCTGGTCGAGTGCTCGTTGAGCTGGTCGATCGGGATGGACGAGCGGCACGTCGTGCACTTCACACACATGACTTCGTCGCCCGTCGGCACCTGATCAGTCGAGTCAGGCGACGCGATAGGCGTGCAAAAATGCGGCGCTACAGGTATACACGTCACAAATGAGTACTTGACGCACCATACTTTGACAAAATGGCTGTCCGCTCACCAGAGTGCGCCTTGGCGACCGTCGGGTGCTGGAGCACGCTCCTGCTCGCCGGCGCCGCGACGCTCGACAGCATCGCGAGAAAATTCGTCGCGGTAAGCGACTCGTGCGTTGCAGACGGCTCGGCAGCGACGGCGGACACCCTGGAGAGAGACGCACAGGTAAATCGCAACGGTCAGGACTCCTACTTGGATCCTCGGACAACAAGCAGCACCCACCGACTCCGGTAGACCGCGGCGATGCTGGACTGGTACTTGTCGGCGATCGGCAGCTCGCTCGTGGAGGTGCCAGCGCAGACGGCGGTCCACTTGGCGTTGCCGCCGACCTCGAGCATGCGCTGCTCGGCTGGCGACCAGCTGTCCATGGCGAGGGACTTGACGACGCTCACGCGCACGCCCAGCGCGCGGTGCTGGCCGGCGCACGCCAGGCAGAGCAGCACGCCGAACGACACGCCCGCCCACTGCGGGTAGATGGCCTTGCAGTCCGCGCACCGCTGCCGAATGCACAAACTGAACGTCAGTCGCGATGTACTTTCCCTTCAGACGCGACTGCAACACGCACGTCGTTGCCCGGCAGAAGGCGAATGACGACCTCGGCCGCGGGCGATAGGTGCGCCGTCTCCTGACGCTTCATCTGCGCCGCTCCGTCACCGGCGGTGGCGGCCCGCGGGCGCGCAGCGAGCGTCGACGCCTCCCCCATCGGCGGCCAGTCGGTCGGGAAAGGGCGGCAAAGTGCTTTTGTTGTTCGGCCGCCCACGTGAAGAGGGGAAAATTCAGGGCGCACGTAAAATACACAGAGAGTGGGGCCTCAGCTCCATCCCACTCACGGAGCATCACCAAAATATCAGTGAGGGCATACAAATCGCTAAATAAAAGCGCGCCGCATCGAAAGGCCCCACCTCTGAGACGCTCGCGCACTGCGATTGGTTGAATCGCGTGGTACTTATTTCCCTCGGCCAATCGAAGGGCGAGGAGGGCTCCATACAGTACGCGTGCGATATGTAGAATTAAGTGCGCAACACCTATTGTGATTTCACAGACCCGGACAGCATCGAGGGGGTTTCTTTTTTTTTGACGAGGTTAAAATTTGAATTTCGACGTCAAAATGGCACATACAGCTTTGTCTCGCTCTCCTCTACGGGGTGGTGGTCTCACATTCACCCAACTCGCCAAAATGGCCGACCAAGGGCCAGCAGAGGGGGTGTCCCCGACGAGCCCCATACAAAAATCAAGTACAGCACAAGGGGGAAGCGGCAAAAACGAAACAACTACGACCAAGCGCCCGCCCACTACCATCGACCACATCACCCTCGAGGAGATCGTCCGCTACGTGAAGAAGCAGAGGTTGCGTGTGGTGTTGGAGGCCGAGAAGCTAGATATCCTGCTACTCCACGCGAAGCTGCGCCATGAGCAGCACAGAGAAGTCGTACAGACGCCGTCTAATCGACGGCCCAAAGCCGCCTGCGTGACACCGCGCATATGCGCGCTCCTCAACCGCGAGCAGGACGTTGTGTCGAGCGTGTGGAAGCATTACTGGAGCGGTAGCGCGATTACCGTGGCGCCACTGCCGGGGAACTACGCGGCGAAGTCGCCACTCATGCCGCGCGTTGCAATGGTGGCCTCGATTGTCCAGACCTTCGTCCGTGAGCGGCGTGCTATCCGCCAACGCACTGTCGCGCGCGACGTCATGAACATGCTCGTGACCTACGGTATCAGCCGTGTAAACTACGACTCGCCTACTACCGTGGTCTCCGCCGTGCGATCTGTGCGCCGCTATCTCCGGTACCTCGGCTACAAACGTGGCAAGAAGAAGGGCGTCATGTGCTACATGCTGCGCGAGAAGAATATGCAAAAGCGTGGCGTGTACCTATCGACTATGGTGCGCGTGAAGCGCTCCAAGAAGCAGCGTGTGATCTACCTTGACGAGAGCTACGTGCGTCACAAATATGTACAACACGACGACAGTCTGTTTGATCCCAATGATGAACAAGATCTCCAGATCACGATCAAGCAGAAAGGTAGACGACGGCAATTTGGTCATGTGGCTCGACTGTATTTCACCGCACAATTTTAGCCAATAGAGTGCATTGTGTAAACCACATAAAACCTAGCAAGCATAATATCGTGGACCAGAGAAGTATTATGCAGGCATGTATCTGATTTTAGCCTGGTGTTCATCTAAAATTACTTAGCAAAATACGCTGCGAAACCATATCCCTACCGAGAAAACGATTATTCTCGTGAGAAAAACGAGAATTACCCTAGGAAAGTGACGAATGGCGGATGGCCACCCGCCTTTCAGCTTTTCCACCATAAAGCGCACGCATCGGTCGTTCATGACCGTTTCCGTCAATATACGATGTCGGGCAATTGTGCTGGTGTATATGTATGATGTCGAGATGGCACTTGCATCTATCGTACTTGGTGTCTGTTCATTCTTCTGAGCGGTGGCATGAGCTTTTCAAAAAGCAAGGAAATGTCTTACCGAAACAACCAGCAAATAGATCGGCAAGGTGGCCAACTGAGGCCGTTGGCTTTGTTCGTGCGTATGTGGTTGCACATCCATGCTTTTATTTGGAGGAGATGCAAGAAACTGTAAGGACAAAGTTTCAGAACGTTCTCAACACCTCCACGCCTACGATATGCAGACTGCTTCGTTTTGACTTGAGCATGAGCCGCAAGGTTCTAACTAAGTGGGTTCGAGAGAGTGTGCCTGTAGAGGTGAGAACGTTCTATAGCAAGCTGCGGCCGTTTTACAGTGGCCCGGAGCAACATGTCTTTATTGATGAAGCCTCCAAAGATGGCAGAGATGCGCTGCGACGCTATGCATGGTCTCGAAGAAACACTCCTGCTATCGTTTTACTCCCATTTAGCCGTGGAAAGAGTAATGGTGTTGGCCGCCTTCAATGTCAATAGTTATTTTGTTTGGGACTCCGCCTCGGGTACATTCGATCGCCAGCGGTTCCACGACGTCTTCCGAACCAAGATTGCACCATACTTTAACCCATGACTTCTTCCTCGGTATATCTAGATTTTGATCTGGTAGTTCTGCTATGCTTACAGTGACTGACGCTGCCTCTCTAGCTCAATTGTTGTGTTAGACAATGCGAAAATCCACATGTACCGAGAGCTCGAGGACTTGATGCACAGTACGGGAAGCTTGTTGTTGTTTTCTCCCCTTACCCGCCTCACTTCAGCCCAATCGAGATCGGCTTTTCTCTGCTGAAGCGGTGGATCACGAAGAGCACGCCATTGGCATTTCGACATGACGCCCAACGCACACTCGCAATTGTTCTCAAGCAATGCACGCAAGGGAACGCATCTGTAGGAAGGAATCTATTCAAGAATTGTGGTTACGGTATCGAAAGTCTAAAGGCAGAGACACTCCATTCGTGAGTCGGAAGTTAAAACACTCCCCCGCCATCGTCGTCTGCATGATCTATATCTCCAACGTTCTCCTGCGGATGCGCAGCAGCAATGGGAGGCTGAAACGGAGCGAGCAGACCGTGCGACGGAAGCTCGAGCCGCGCACGTAAATCCGCTAAATTCAGCTCGAGAAGGATGACCCCTCCATTCAATCTACAGCGGACATGAACAAACTCACTGTATTGAGGCCGTTCTCGCTCGTCAATGAGCTCTTGTTGCTCATCAATGAACTGCAACTGGGCGAACGTGTTGCTTGTCGGGGACTCGAGCGGTGCGTTAGGTGGCTGACGGGCTTGATGCACGGTCCAGTACGCCATTGCCGCCGGCCCAGCTCTCGGTGCGTCGACCTGTGCCACTAGGTGCGCGCCAATCTGGGCCGTCGCGTCAGCAGCGAGCTCTGCCGTTGCCCGGCGGATCGCTGTTCCTTGTCCTCGGCGTTGCACGTACACAACCAGCTCTACTTGAAACGCTCTGGGGAAGGTATGACCACCGTGAGATGATTAGGACTGCATTTCATAGTGAGGACGCATATCACAGTTGCCTACCCAGGTTTTCGCTGCGCCGCGCCACTCCACAGCCGAGTAAGCTGAGCCATGAGCGCCAGGTTGTCGTCTGCTACTATTTCGTAGTTTGCCTGCGACGCGTTCTGCATTGGCTTCATCATGATCGGGCCGTCGCGTGGCCACACAATGTCTTTGAACTGCTTCATCTTCTTCTTGACCAGCGTTCTGAAGACGCCGTAGCTGTCGGCGACGTTCAACATCATGGCAATAGGCCTACCGTACGTTGTCCTGCTCGTTCCGTATGCCTCCCCCATCTTCACAACAAGCTTCACAGCTAGTGAAGGAAGCGTCACCTGGCTCTCGTCGGTCGTGGTTTCTGAGCTCAATTGACTCGTCATTCTCTGTAAACAAAAATATTAGCAGGATGCCGGGTTACAGACCACAATACACGAGTATGCACCCGTTGAGTGGAAGCACACTACGCCCACGAGATGATAAGGCTCAGGCGCAACGAGTACAGACGTTGTACGAACCTACTGCAGCAAACAGAACAGCAATCGAGCCAGTATTGGCCGAGATACCATCGTCAGCGTCATTGATCCAACTCACGCCACCTTGCTCTAGCTGGAGGCTTCTCGGGTTTTGACTGTCTGGTTTGGTGGACACACAACTGTATAAAGAGAAATGGGTCACAGTGTACTGCGGATGCTGTACAATATCTGTCAAAATTGAGTCGAAAGCCTTTTATTGCGGGATATCTAAACCTAGCCCACCTATGATTAGCCTAATTTTAGACAATTCTACCACGTATTATAGAGATCCGATGCTTGCTTTACTGCCATAAAAGCATACGCAAAACGCTTGGAAAGCACAATACCCTCCGTCTATACTAAACCCAAGTCATCTCGGATCATACAGTTTACCCATTTCAGTTTATGAAACGGTCGGGTGCTTGGTGTGCACTACACTAACGCAGCCATCTTTCCCCAGAGTGTTGGTTTCTGCGATCCACACTCCTGCCTGTCAAAAACGGTGGCTGGCGCGCAACGACGCGGGAAAACCAAGCGAGAAAGGCCGCCGCCCCGCCCTTCCTCCCCGCGCCACGCTGCTCGCTGCCTGCGAGCGCCTGCCATCTTCGCTTTCGCGCGGCCCCGCCTAGAAGAAGACCCCGTCTCTTCTTCTCCTCCTCCCCTTCCTTCCGCCCCCTCCGCCCCCCGAGAAACCCGGCGGCACCATGGACTTCCCGGCGCTCGTGGCGGCGCTCATGAGCAACGACAACGCCGCGCGCAAGCAGGCCGAGGCGGCCTACGAGGCGTGCAAGGCCGAGAACGCGCAGCAGCTCGTGCTGCAGCTCGTGCAAATCGTGCGCGCCGCGCCCGACGCCGAGACGCGCGCCTTCGCGCCCGTGCTGCTGCGCCCGCTCTTCGAAATCAAGGCCGGCGTGTACGACAAGCTGGACGCGCAGGCGCAGCTCGCCGTCAAGGCGCAGCTGCTTGAGGCCGTCAACGCCGAGCCCGTCGCGCACATCCGCCGCAAGCTCGGCCACCTCATCGCCGAGCTCGCCTCCGTTTCGCAGCAGCTCAACCAGCAGTGGCCCGAGCTGCTCGCCGCCGTGTCGGCCATGACCGCCAACGCCGACCCGCAGGTGCGCGAGACCGCCTTCGACCTGCTCGCCAAGCTTGCCGAGTACACGGGCGAGCTGCTCGCGCCGCACAAGGAGAGCTTCCTCACACTCTTCACCAACTCGCTCAACGACGCCAACACGGAGGTGCGCATCGCGAGCCTCAAGGCCGCCTCGGCCTTCCTGCTCACCCTCGAGGAGAAGCAGGAGCTGGCCGCCTTCGCCATCATCATCTCGCCCATGCTCCAGATCATCGAACTGCTCGTCAGCAACGGCGACGAGGTCGCCTTCCGCGAGGTGCTGTCGGCGCTGCTCCAGATTGCCGAGGTGCACCCCAAGTTCTTCCGCAACTCGCTGGACGACGTGGCGCGCGGCATGATTTTTATCTGCTCGTCGCAGAACCTGGACGCTGAGACGCGCGAGCTTGCGCTTGAGTTCCTACTCTCGATCTGCGAGAACGCCGGCGGCATGGTGCGCAAGTCGGAGTTCATCAAGCAGTCGATCGTCCCGCTTGTCATCCAGCTCATGTGCGAGGTCGAGGAGGACGACCAGTGGGTCAGCAAGTTCGACGACCCGGAGACGTTCACAGAAGCGTCGGACGCCGACAACTCGGTCAGCGACGCCGGTGCTGCCGCTATTGACCGCCTGAGCACGTCTCTCGGCGGCTCGGTGGTGCTCCCCGCCGCGATCCCGGTGATCAAGCAGTTCCTCGGCGACGCGGACTGGCGCAAGCGCCGCGCTGGTCTGTACGCCACGTGCCTCATGGGCGAAGGCGCCAAGCAGCTCATGACGCGTGAGCTTGACAACGTTGTCGCTATGGTGCTCCCGTTCCTGAACGACCAGCATCCGCGCGTGCAGTACGCTGCGCTTCACAGTATTGGCCAGCTCGCCGAGGACTTTGGTGAGGTCGACAAGGGCAAGAACTTCCAGGCCAAGTTCCACGACGTCGTTCTCCCGGCCCTGACAGCGCTGATTCAGAATGAGCAGGGCGTCCTACGCACTCGCGCGCTTGCCGCCAGTGTTGTCATCAACTTCTGCAACATCAACGTGTGCAAGGCCAAGTACGTAAACAAGCACGCGCAGGCTCTCCTGGAGGCTCTGTTCAACGCGCTCCGCTCGTGCCCTCGTCAGGTGCAGGAGCAGGCGATCACGGCGGTGGCCAGCGTTGCGAAGGTGGTCGGCGAGGAGTTCAACCGCTTCTACGGCATTTTCATTCCTCTCGCCAAGGAGGTACTGCTCAACGCGCGTGGCAAGGAGTACTCCCTGCTGCGCGGCAAGTCGATGGAGTCGATTGCCCTGATCGGCCAGGCCGTTGGTAAGGAGATCTTTGTGGCCGACGCGAAGGAGGTCATGGACATCCTGATCCGTGTGCAGTCGAGCGAGGAGCTTGAGGGCCCGGAGGTCCAGTACGTCGCGCAGTCGTGCGTCCGCATCGGCAGCATCCTCAAGCAGGACTTCGTCCCGTACCTGCCGCATGTTGTGCCGGCGCTGATCAAGCAGGCCAAGATTGAGCCTGACATTGTGCTGTCGGACATCACGGACGAGCAGGTGGAAGAGGAGGACGGCCCGACCGAGGACGGCAAGGACAGCATGACCCTTGAGATCCGTGGCGTCGGCAAGAAGCGCCTGGAGATCAACACGAGCGCATTGGAAGAGAAGACCAACGCCTGCAACATGTTGTACCAGTCGGCGCTGGACCTGGAGGGTGCCTTCTACCCGTACGTTGCGGAGGTCGCGCAGGTGATGATCCCGCTCATGAACTTCGAGTACGTCGAGGACATCCGCGTTGTGAGCAGCCTGAGCATGGCCAAGCTGCTGAACGCGGCGGTGGACGGCACGATCAACTACGGCCACGGTGCATCGGCCCCGCAGTTCCCCCAGCAGCTCTTCGAGCAGTTCTTCGAGCCGCTGCTGAGCGCTCTCCAGACGGAGGAGGATCTTGAGTGCCTTGGTGCCTTCGCGGAGGCCACTTCGGCCTGCCTTGAAGTCTGTAAGGAGAGCATGGAGAAGGGCGTGCAGGTCGGCATCCCGCTCGAGCACGTGCCGCGTGTGATCGACGTGTTCAAGACGGTTGCGACGAACAGCGCGCAGCGTCTCATGACCCAGCACCACGAGAACCAGCAGGACGAGGACTACGACGCGGAGGCGGAGCTTCAGCAGACGGAGAACAACGAGATGGAAGAGGGTGTCTTCCGCTCGATGATCGACTCGATTGGGTGGATCATCAAGACCTACAAGGCCTCGTTCTTCCCGATCTTCAAGATCCATCTGCTGCCATTCGTGACCCCGCTGCTTGAGCTGGGCGTCATGAACATGCTGCGTGGCCAGGCCATCTGCATGATCGACGACATCATCGAGCACTGTGGCGAGGCTGCGCAGGAGCTCGTCCCGACGTTCCTAAACCACCTGGTGCAGGGCCTTGAGGACGTCTCGCCGTCGGTGATCCAGGCGTCGGCGTACGGCATTGGCGTGAGCGCTGAGAAGTGCGGCGCCGCCTTCGACCCGTTCTGCCAGCCCGCGCTCGAGAAGATGGTGCACCTGATCACCATCTCGGCCTCGACGGACAACGCCGAGGTGCTGGCCGCCCGCGACAACGCCGTCAGCGCCGTCGCCAAGATCGCGCTGTCCCGCGAGAGCTCGATCGACGTGACCAAGATCTGGCCGGTGTGGCTCACGTGGCTGCCGCTGCGCACCGACGTGCTTGAGGCCCGTGACGTGCACGCACGCCTGCTAGACCTGGTCGAGGCTGGCAACCCGCACATTCTCGGCGCCGAGTACGCCAACCTCGCGACGCTGCTCAAGGTGTTTGCTGCGATTCTGAGTACGTACCAGTGTTGGTTCATTGGCCGAATCGTTGTGTCATGGCAGGAGCGGTGTCTAATGTGGTTGTTGTGCTGCCTGAACGAACAGTGTACGACCCGACGGAGGAGGGCACCGCCGGCGACGAGGACGACGAGGAGCTGTTCATCATCACGGACGAATCCAAGGAGAAGCTGCGCGGCGTACTCGCCAAGCTGCAGGCGCAGCTGCCGGCCCCGGTCGTGCAGGGCGCGTGGGCCGCGCTCTCGGGCGACGAGCAGCAGGCGCTTGCGCACATCTAAGCGCGCGGGCACAAGGCAGAGTGGCGGACGGTTTTTATATAGATGCGAGAAGAAAAAAACACTCGAGTAAGTAGCAAGTAGGTCGTAGGAGATAGCACGTAAGTAGGAATAGGAGTAGGAGTTGAGCACGTTGAGGCTGCGTCGGCATGCCATTGGTACACAGCAGCTTGGTGCCACAGCTCGTGGTTGTTCATGTCCTTCCAGCAGTCTCGACGCTGGCTCAACAGCAATGCCGCGCCGAGACAACGCCCTTGTGCACCTGCTCGCTTGCCTGGGTTTATTACTTACTACGTGTGCTGGTCGTTCCTCTCGTCTCCGTGTTGAGCGTCGCTCCGCTGCCCTGCTGTCGGCCACCTGCTCGCTGCCGACAGGGTCGGATGCGCTCGTTAGCCCGCTCGTGCCGGTCTTCGCCGGCGCCGGCGCTTTATCTTTTCAGAAGCATCTTGAGCGCGATGCCCGCGACCACCACCGCGCCGACAATGCCCACGCCCACGATCCCGTCTGCGACACACACGATCGCAGTGTCAGCGACTAGTTCGGTTCACATAATGCACGCAGCTCCACGGTACCTGACGTCATGGCGTCCTTGATACAGTTGTGCAGTGCCAGCGCCTTCTTGTGCGCCGGGTCCATGCGCAGCAGGCGTTCGCAGTGGCTGCGGCTCGCGCGCAGCTCGCCCAGTGCATAGTACGTCAGCGCGATCCAGTACAGGCACTCCTCCGTTTCGTACTCGCGGTCCAGCAGATCTGACTCACGCACAAGCACCACATCAGCCATCAGCGCTCTGCCCTTTCCACTTCAACCACGCCAAAGCCGTCCGCGCACCTTCCAGCAGCCCAATGCCGCGGTACTTGTCGTCGCGCTTGCGGCTCTTGGCCAGCGCGATCGCGTACCGCAGCTTCACCTGCGCCCCGCGGCCACCAACGCACACGCATAGCATAAAGTATAGAGCAACGAGGCGTCAGACTCCACGTCTGGCCGCGCAGAACCGCCACTGGTAAGGGCAATCAGTCACCTTCGGGGACGGGTGGTCCCGCTCCTGCTCGCGCAGGTACTCGTCGCGCGCGGCCTCGAGCTCCTCGGGCGAGAAGCCAGCAACCGCGTCGGACGCGCTCTTCATGCTGCTCACTCGCTCTGCACCTCGCAGGCTCCCGCTGCGGCTCGGAACCTTCCCGTCGGTCGGTCGACCGGTCCGGCGGCTTTGTCGATGGTGCGGGCGTGGGACTGCGCGTGTTTTGTTTTCCGGCAGCAGCTTTCTTCAATCTTCGAGTCATCTGGAGCGTTCCAGACCGCGATCTGGAGCAGTCTACTCTGGATCGCCCCACAAAACCCTAATTGGCAAAACATCTGATATGTATCATGTGAGCTAAACCCTAAAATGACTTGAATTTTATATGCTTCCACAGATTGAACCCACTGCGCCCACACAAATCCCACCGAGGTTCCATTCTCCAAGCTGCCGCCTGCTCGACACCTTCGGCCGATCGCCATGCTGCGTGCGCTGCTGCTGAGCGTGTTCGCGGCCTCTGCGGCCACTGCAACAGCCTACGAGGCGCTGGAGCTACCGGCGGTGGAATTCAGTGGAATGCGCGAGGACGGCGCTCTGCTGGACAAGCTGCAGCGGTACGGCACGATCGCGATCCGGGACATCCCGGGGTACGCGGCGCTAAGGCGGCGCTACCTGGACTCGGCCGCGGGCTGTGTGCGCGCGCATGGGTCGAAGACTGGCGAGCAGGAGGGCGTGCTCTACCGGGCGATGGATGACGGCACGGAGCGGTACACAATGCTGTCGCTGCGAGGCGAGCGCGACCCGCTCCCGGACGAGATCTGCCCCGCGTTCCACGCCACCAAGCGCGAGTTCAGCGCGCTCGTCGAGCGAGCAGTCGTCGAGCTGAGTGCTGCAGTCGACGGTAGACTCGGACATAGTTACGGAGGGACACAGGCGTCGGACGCGTCCAGCCTGAGCGCGATCGTCTCGTCAGGGCGGCACATGGACCACTTCCACGCCTACATGCCGCGCAACGCGGATGAATCGCCGTACTATTCCACTGCTGATTCAGGAGGTGACTCATCGTGGACGCTCAGTATGCACTCGGACCTGGGCGTGTTCATTGCGATGGCGCCTCCAGCGTTCTACGAAGTCGTCGAGAGCAACGAGGGAGAAACCCTGCGCCCGGTTGAGAACCCGGACCCAGACTCTGGGCTGGTCATCAAGAAGCCGACGGGGGAGATCGTGCGCCCCGAACAGCATCCAGACGACCTAATCGTTATGGTGGGTGACGGGTTCTCTTCGTGGACCAGTTTGCCACTATCCATTCCTGCTGTGATCCACGGGATGGTCATGCCCGCGACGTGCCACTCGCGACCGATTGTGCGTGCGTGGTTCGGCAAGATGGTGCTGCCGTCTCAGGACTTCACGTTGTGCTCGACGAACGAGACGTTCGGTGTGTTCATCGGCCGCGTGAATGAGTACTTTTCCGATTTAGGCAAGTACTCGCAGCGCTCGCTGTCGGAACCCGAAGGGTTCGCGTCGGTCGCGTGCTCAACCATGACGTCCGCGCCGTCGGCCGCTCCAATACGTCGACTGCTGGACGCAACGACGTGCGTGTACCGCGTATGCGAACCCATTCTCAACCCGGACTACAAGGACAGCTGCTCGTTCTGGTGCAACCTGGCGCGGACAACGATGAACGCCAACAACTGCGCCAAGCACTGCCGGTGCAGCCAGAACCTGCTGACGGAGAACGTGTTCCTGTGCTGGAGCGGCTGCTTCGAGTACATCAACGACTGCGACCAGCAGTACCAGACATGCATCGGCGACACGAACGATGTGACGGGCTTTGCCACGGTCAACTGCTCGTCGACCCCGCTGACGGAAGATCAGCGCAAACGTCGAGCAGGTATGAACGACGATTTCAGCAGATTCCCGTCTGATGCTGACGATGCCAGCGCGTCCGACAGTGGCCAAGACGACACACCAAGCGAGTCAGATTCGGCGTCTAATAGCGACGACGGCATGTCGGGCATGTCGGACTCTGGATTCACCAGCCATGAAGCGAGCGGCAGTGCCGGTCACGTCCACGACCACGACAGCATGGCCAGCATGTCGGGCATGCGCGACTGACCAAAATACAAGATCCGAATGTGCTTTCCCTAGGTGTATGTAGGCGTATGTACAAATTCGATGCCGCGGCTAGGACTCGCCATCCCAGTCGACTGACGGATACTTCGGGAGCTTATATCGTCTTCAGGGGCTTCACAGGGCTGGTGTCCTTGCGATACGCTCGAAGCACATCACGGAAGAGCTGCAAGTCGGTGAGTCATGCACAAGAGGCATCGCAAAGTTCATGTCAGTATGAAATTCCTCCATCAAGACAATGCTAGCCAGGGTGAAGACGCACCTGCGCGTTCAGCAGGTTGATGAAGAGGATGCCGCCGAACGCCATGGCGAAGTGGAGCTGCGAGAACACGAACAAGTCCATGCATGAGGTCGTTAGTCTTGGAGCCTTCACTAGTCATCCGTGTAGAGTCTACGCCTCTCACCTTGTGTGTGAACAAGTCGCGGGCGCTGTAGGTGAGCGTGAGCACCTTCACGTGGGGCACTGTCCGGGCGGCAGCGAAGGCAATCCACTGCGCCATCCAGACCACACTCAAGACCGGCGACTGGGTGGTGGAGGTGACGCCGCTCATGGACAGGAGCTTACGCAGGTGCATGAAGGCCGAGTGGAGCTCGCAGAGCAGCGCGAAGCTCAGCAGCGGCACGCCTACGATCTTGATGAGCGCCGAGATGTAGCAGATGAGGATCACGACGTGGTGCCACACGATGCCCGGCGACTTGACGTACAGCCGGTTGAGCACGTAGTCCCACAGGTCGTACGCGAAGTATCCTGTGGATACGGCGGTCGTGAGGAACTCGAGCCGCGAGGCTTCGTTGACGTAGTCGCCGCCCAGCGAGTGGCCGAAAGCGAGCGCCGCGCACGCCAGCAGCGACGACGCCGTCGAGTGCAGCATGGACACGGCCGTGTTGCTCCACAGCGCCTGCTTCTGCCGGTCGAACGTCGCGAAAGCCTTGACGCGGGCCGCCACCAGCGGCACGGCGGCCGCGCGCACGAGCCCAAAGACCTGCCATGCCAACGACAAGTTACCAGGCAACAGTCCAATCACTCGGTCTTCAAGTTGACTAACGCACCACAGAGGATACGACGACGACCCAGAGCCGCGGGTCGGTGTAAACCTGTCAAGGGAGGAGACGTGGAGTCAATAGACGAGTATCGGGCAGCAAACGATTGAGTCCACGCACCATAGCGCCGCACATGGCGACCCACGTGACCACCAGCAGTCGCGTGATCATTGTGGAGGCGTGGCAGGTCCCAGAGAGAGCCGAAGACGCGGAGGACGCGGGTGGCAGGGAACAGGAGCGTTCTCGAAGATGAGCGGTCGCAAAAGTGGCCACTGGAGACCGTCGGGCGGTGAGAGACCGACGGGTGCGGTGCTCATGACGTTCTTCGCGGTTCTTCTGTGTATCATTCGCGCGTCCCACTATTTCTTGTCAGTTTGGTAACTGTGATTGCTTCATTTCGTCCAATCACGATTCTTGAAGTTGAATATTGACCAATTAAACGCTGAATACAGCCTGGGACGAGTGAAAAGCCTCAGTGGTCGAAGCGGTGTGCCGGAAGCTCGCTGTCGCCAAGGCGCTGTTGCAGCCTGCGGGTAATTTTAGCCAGTGTATTGATGAAAAGTGGAGAGAGGCTTCCGTGGTCACGCGCACGTCGAATCCGCTGTGTGGACTACGCTGCGGCCGTGTATCCTTTGCAAATGCTTGTCGGTGACACGTTGGATAAGTTGTCTCACGTTGGAATGAACAACAGATCACCAAAGCACGGAATCCGCAACACGACACTGCACTTACCATGACACGGGCGTAGATGGAAAATGTTCAATGTCACATTGGCATAGCGATAATGTGTCATTGCCTTCATCATGAGGCGGACATTGGACGAGCGCGAACACGATGGAGGTGTCGGCACAATAAAAAGGAAAAGCTGCATTTGCAAAATTATACACAATTCTTCTTTCCACATCCAGACAATCCTTTTTTCTCATGTTTTTTCCGCTCTCCGCAGTCTCGTCGACGGTCTCCCCCTCGCCTCGGCTCTCGCTGTGGATACCAGAGTGGAAGTGGGCGTCGATCGAGCCCGAGGAGCGCGCTGATCGAAGAAAGGAGCTCTCAATAAATTCCCTTTGCGTCTGCTGCTGTTGCTGTTGGTCTTCACACCTTGTACTGTAGTCGTCGCTTGTTTCTTGGTCGGCGGCGTGATAAATTATGATGGTGCCGAGCCGCCTGCTGCCGAGGCCGCGCCTACTCCTCCTCGCGGCAGATGCGCTGGAAGATGCTCAGGCGCGACGACGCGTTGCTGGTCGAGCGGTCCAGCCGCGGGGCGACGCCGCTGTCGAGCGGCGAGTCGAACGGCGCGGGCTGGAACGCGCCCAGGCTCTCGAACTTGAACTCGCCGAACGGCTCGCGGAAGGCCGAGTTGTGCAGGGTCAGGCCGCTAGACGTGAGCGGCATGAGCGTCACCTGCTTGACGCCGCCGAAGGGCGTGGACAGGTCGATGGGCTCGAGCGCGTTGCCGTACGGGTTGACGAGCAGGTCCTTGAGCGGCAGGTCCTGATCGTCCGACTCGCTGGCGGTGGACGACATGTTGTCGCGCAGCTCGTCGTCGTCCATGTCGGTGTGAATGAAGCGGCAGCGCGCGCCGTACATGCACTTGCCGGTCGAGATGAAGGCCTTGCAGCGCGTGGTCTTGTACTTGGGGTGGCGCAGCACGCCACGCAGCTCCTCCTCGCCGTGCGCGAACTGGCACTTGGACCCGTAGCGGCACGCGCCGTTCTCGGTGAAGTGCTTGCACAGCTCTGTCTTGTACAAGTTGTTGCGCGCCGTCTGGGGCAGCCGCCCACAGTCCACAATGTCCCCGTTTGCCAGCACCTGCATGCGGTTCGGGCTGCCATACACGGGCATCGGGATCATCGCGCCGGCCATGTCGATTAAGTAAGGATAAGAGCTGGAAAATAAGACGGCCGAGGAGCTACTTCGGCGGTGGATATGGAGCACGCGAGAAATAAGAGACTGGCGGTGGAGGAGCAGTGGGCAGAGGTGCACGCGAGAGTGGGCGGTCACTGCGTTGGTCGGTCGCTGGCTCGGGTCTGTCCGGTTGTGAGTGACTGGGAGGGGAAAAAATTGGGATGTGAGTCAAGCCGGGCGCTCCCCTCCTCCCTCCCCCCCCCCTCGCGGCCATCGCCTTGGGTCGACAAGCGAGCGGGTCGGGTTGTCGCTGGCGTTGGGCCCAGAGGCAGAAGCGCGTCCGACCATGTGAAAACGGGGCGCAATCCAATGGGAACGGGGCAGAAGCATCAGGACGCAGGGCTCAGGCCGTCGCTCAACCGGGCGACAGCCAAACCGCGCGCGAGTGACGCAACCCCACCCCAGTCCTTTCTGCGCCTTATCTCGCCACCTGGTGCACCACGTTCAGCTGTTTTTGTTGGGCGAGGGGGCTCACCCCTCTGCTGAGCGCCCTTATTCTAAGGGACTGACACAGTACTCTCGTTACTGCACACCCTTCCCTACCAGGGTCGACAGACCCTCTTATGCGAACGCGGTGGGCAAACTGTACACCTCATACAAACGGATTGTTTGTTGTGTAAAGTTCAGTGCGACTTTTCTATCTTTAGTGTTTGCGCTGGCGCTGGGAGATCGTCCGCCGTGTGAGTGGGACGCGCCGTCTGACTAGTGCTCACTATGCCACCGGATCCGAGCGCCCATATTGGAGTAGGCCATGCGAGAGAGGAGTCAGGACTGTCACACTGTACTGCCGAATCCCACGACAGTGACCACCGCATGACGGACACTGGACAACTGACGGCTGGCTTTCTCGCCGCTGGATACTCCAGCGAGAAGAGAAGAGGAAGGAGGCTCGTTGAGGCGGTGGAATGATGCGGGTCAATGTAAGATATGCAGCCTGTTGTCAGTCGCGGACACGCGCAGTCTCTACGCTCCAGACGCATGTAGAAAACATGGGGCCGAGTTACGTGGAAATCAGCACCGACCCGAGACGCGCACGCGGAAAATCGAGAAAGAATGCCAGCAGATACCTGCCTGCCAGCGTCATTATGATGACGTTGATCACATTCACAGTGTTCCCACCAGCTGCCCGCAGGATGTTCTTGTTTGGAGACGGAAACGTTGGCTTTCTCGCTCATATCACAGTGCCAGTGGTGGGTATCTGCTGTTTGGTGGATTGCCGTCCATCTGATGTCTCTACACGCGCAAGGAATGCGATAAGATCCACTACGAAAGCAGGTGGCATGGATACTTCATGAAATGTACAGTATAAGAAGCTAGCAGGTCAGCCCTCGCCTTCGAAATTTGCACCAGAACGCTCCGAGTCGGAGCCAATCACCGTGTTGTACGCCTTATTCGCTATGCTGGCGACAGCTCCGGCTCGTTGAACTCGGAGCACTACCACACCGGCGCTGGATCCACACCGCCATGTGTAATCCGGCACCAGCATGGTCGTTCCAACAGGCCGAGAAAACAGACAACAGCGCGGATCGCTCCGAAGCAAGCGGACCGCCTATCTCGCGAGATAAGACGGCGGCGGCATAGCGGGATGGCATAGCCACTCGCCAACTAAGACGGACAATCGCTCCATTGACCCTAATGATGATCATCAGTAAACCTCCGAGATCAGTAGTGACATTGATCGTCCCCAAGGAGGCGTAGTGAGATCGTCCTTTTACAGTGTACTGTTGCTGGCACTGAAGCGATACGGTTCCTGGTGCGGTGTCAAGTCGCGCTCGCGTAGTCGACACCCTGGTAAAGTCTCCATTGCGGTCAGTCGCGCTTGGCGATGATGTGTCGAGAGATACCGACGGAGACGCGAGCCGATGACAAAAGGGAACCGCAAGCAGCGATCCGAAAAGGACCTCGCGATCGCATCAGCTGATTGCATCTGGAGAGCTCGCGCGTCGTCTTGTTGGCTGGTTTTACAGCGTCTTTGTCCTCCTTTTGCGCGCAATCCTAGTCGCGGATTTTGGTGCTTCGAGGACATGCGTTGAGGCGACGACGGTGTCGACGACACGGAACGACGCATGACGACGACGAGCAAAAGATGCGAGACCATTGTCCTATTGTTAAACGAGCCGGCCGCTCCTTCATTCGACCGACTTCTCCACCAGATCCCAGTAGTGCACCACGTTCTTGGCCTCCATGACCTTGCGCGCGGTCGCGGCCGTGCGGCACTCCTGGAACCGGAAGTTGTTAAACGCCTTGCGCGCCACAACGCCCTGCCACACGAGCTTGCAGCCGTTGCTCTTGGCCACGGCGCCCGCGCCGTGCCCCTCGTCGCCGCTGTTGTCCTCCTCGTTGTCTGCCTTATCGCCCAGCCAGTCGATGCGCCGCAGCATGAGCTTCGAGTAGTGCTTGATGGCCTTCCGGCCGCCCTCCACGACCACCATGTTGATGTTATCGTCCTTGCAAATGAGCACGCCGCCGGTCAAATGGTATTGCTGCGCGTTCACGTCCACCTTGAAGCGGTGCTGCGGGTTCGCCAGGTCAGGCACTCTGCAAACATGCACACAAATCAGTTAGACAGTCGTCCACGCTCATTACAAGCAAGTGGATACGTACTTGAAGACGGCGACGTGGATATCGCCGGCGGCATCCTCCTTGATCTTGCGCAGTTTTTTCTCGCGGCGCTCCTCTGGGGTGAGCTTCCGCGCCAAATTGCGCATTTCGTGGTTCTTCTCACGCTGCGCGATCTGCTCCCGCACCTTGCGCTCAATGGCTGACGGGTCCGCGACAGCCTGCTCGGACAACACGCGCATCATGTTGGACAGCTTGACCTTCGGCTCCGGTGGGGGCAACAGACCCAACGTGATCTTGTCCTGCTTCTCCTTCTCCCGCTCGGCGCGGTTCTGCCGACGGATTTTCTTGCGCTCCGCCGCTGTCAGCATCAGCGGCAGCGCCACGGGCTGGTCGTCCTTCTTCACAATGACGTTCAGGCGAGCAGGGTGCTCGATGACGTGGACAGTGGCGCAGAACTTCAGCTTCATGTCTTCGTATGATACCGACGCGGCGGAGTTCTCCGCGCGCACCTTGGCCTTGATGAAGCCAAACTTGTCCACAATCGCGCGCTGGTCCTTGGGCAAGTACTCAATGTCCCACCACTCGACGTCTGGCGCCATCGACGCCGGCCGCGATGGCACCTCGATATCATGCAGCTCCATCGCCGTCGTCTCCGTTTTTGATGCGTCTGCTGCAGCTTCAGCGGCGGCGTCGTCATCGTCGATAGCCACGATGGCCTCCTTCTGGTATCCGCGCGGGTTGCGGCCAGACGTAAAGCCCGCCAGCATTTTCTTCGCCTCGCGAGCGCGCACCTGCTCCGCCTGCTTCACATACGTGCCTTCCTTGACAAAGTTGAACGTCTTGGCCGCGCGCCTGCATTAAGCACAAGGAATCATCACGGTCGTTAGTCTGAGGCCCAACGTTCAACCCAGCACAATGGAGCACGCGCACTTACGTTTCACGCTTGGACACCTTCAGTCGCGGGTCGACGACCTCCAGTTTGTCCTCCTTGTCGACATTGCGGTGCGATAAATACGGGTTCTGGTTGGCCGCGGGCGCGGACGCTTTGCTTCCTCCCCGGCTGCCCGAGCCACGGCTCGCTGTGATGGTCGGCTTGTCCGCAATGACGTTGCCGGCCTCGTCGATCTGGCGGCCCTGGTCGTCCAGCAGCAGTGGCGCGGGCATGAAGGTCTCCTTTGCCGGCGCCTCGCCGGGCTTGCGCAGCAGCGCGCGAATGTGGCTCATCTGGTCCTGCACCGACTTGTAGATCTTCTCCGTGCGCAGCCGCTTCTCCTCCTCAAGGCGCTGCTGCTCCGCCGGATCCACGGGTGCCGCATGTCCGGCAGCAAGCACGCCTGGGACCGACGGAACCGCCGCTCCATGCGGCAGTACGCTCGAGATCTTGGCAGCCGCCGCCTTGGCCAGCGCGGTCGGGTCGATCGTGGAGGAAGGCGCACGAGGGGGCGGGTGGATCGCCGCGACGCTCGCCAGGGCGGCGGCCGCCGCAGCCGCGATCTCCGCTGGCGAGCGCTTCTTCAGCGGTCGCTCCGCATCCGCCACGGGGTCGCTGAAGCGGCTCTTGCGCTTGCGCCGCGTGCTGCCGTCGCCCGCGTCCATTGCGCTCAAGTAGCGCGGGGCGGGTGTTTCTTGGAGGAGGGCGCCCTTGTTGGAGGCGAGACGGCCAATTACAGCCAATGGGCAAGCCAAAATGGGTTGAACGTAATATGACTGGCTGTTAATGTGGATCTGGGTTTTGTTGAGGTCGATTCAGGTGGGTTTATGCTTCTAGGTATGCTGTGCTTTTGGTTGAAGTGTTAAATGTTGGGTTTTTCCACGGAATGGCGTTTCTGTGGACGGGTCTTCCGGGCCGAACCCGGTGCAGCTGCCGACCCGGGTCAGACGCTGGCGACTTTGGACCCGATCCCCAACCCGCGCGGGCGATCGACCTTTCTCGCGCGGTCCGCTGGTTTCGCCTGTTTCTGGCAGGCGGGGCGACGTGTCACACGACCCGTTTATGCCGTATGCAGTTGCGCAGTTTTTCTCGCGGTAACCCGCTCCCGGGACGGGAGGAGCGACAAGGGGCGGGGGGTCGCTCTCGAGCGCCGTCTTATTTCGCTCCTCGATTGTACTGGGGGGAGGCGAAACCCTCGCCCGAGTCGCAATATTGAAGCCAAGAGCGCGGAGCTGGCCTTTCTCCTTATTTCGCGGAGAGGAAAGCCGCCCCGGCGCTCGATTTGCCCTGCGAGAGAAGCCAAGGAGAGGAAGCGGAGCAGAGAACGGAGGACGCGCGCGTTGTTCGTTGCTTGGTCGGTCTGTGTGTTGCTGCTGGTCTAGCGAGCGGCACTGAAGGAGACGACTGTTTCGAGCCCTACCGAGAAGAGACGACCTGGTTCTTTCTTCCGACGCGTGAGAGGAGAGTCTGATCGAGTCGCCGCACCGCCTTTTGCGTCCCACGAGGAGGCAGGAGATCTTCCGCGCGTGTGATATCAACTCCCGAGCCGTAACGAAGAGGGAGAGAGCGACCGGAGTGTAGTTGAGCGATATGGCGACCACTAAGTCCAAGGCGAAGAAAGGCTCGCCCAGCATGGCCGAGGTCATGGACGAGCTGCAGACGCGCTTCCTGGTGAACCTGCCGGCGTCGGAGCTCGCGTCCAGCGAGCGCCTGTTTTTTCAGATCGAGCAGTGCTACTGGTTCTACGAAGACTTTTACGCCGACCAGTTCGCGCACCTCGCGCACGTCAAGCTGAATGACTTCGCGCGGCAGATGTTCACACATTGCCCGCTGCTGCGGCCGCTGGCACACCGGTGTGACGAGCTGTTCCAGGACTTCAAGAACTACCAGCGGCAAGTGCCGGTGGTTGGCTGCATCCTGCTGAACCCGGGACGTACCAAGCTGCTGCTCGTGTGCAACTGGAAGGGGACGTCCTGGAGCTTCCCGCGCGGTAAGGTGAACCAGGGCGAGACCGATATGGAATGCGCGCGGCGAGAGGTGCAGGAGGAGTGCGGATACGATGTGGGCGAGACTGGATTGCGCGAGTCGCTCTACCTCGAGTTTGTGCAGAACGAGCAGCGTGTGCGCATGTACATTTGCAACGATGTGCCCGAGGACTTTGCGTTTGCACCGCAGACACGTAAGGAGATCAGCCTGATCCAGTGGTTTGCGCTCGACTCGCTCCCGAAGAAGACGTGGAGCGTCATGCCATTCATGGCGCGTCTTAAGCGGTGGATCAACCGTGACAAGGCGCGTGGCGGTAAGGACAAGCGGAGCGCGACGCCCAGCAAGGCGCGCGCCGCGTCGGCGCCGAAGAACCGGCCTTCCTCAGCAAGCGTCTCGAACGTCACAGGGACTCCAGCCAGCGCCAATGGCGTGAGCTCAAGCAACAATGGGAAGACTGGTAGCTCGGGATCGGGACGTAAGAAGGCGTCTCAAGCTCAGGAGCGATCAGTATCAACGCCGCACAATGCGTCGCGACAGACTGTGCGGAAGCAAAACAGCAAGCGCGGACATTTCGGGACGGAGGTGGACACTGCTACGTCCTATGATGGCGTGAATGACGAGACGTTTGGCGCATCGGTCGGCCAGTTCAGTGTCGAGGAGATGTTCACTGTCAACGAGCGGTTGACGGGCCAGAAGTTCATCTACGACGGGAACCCGCATGACTTTGGGAAGCAGCAGCCACGTGCGGCGCTGCCGAATCCGCCCTTGCCACCCAACTCGGCCAGCATCGACCACGTGGTCGGCGCTTCGCGCGGATTATTTAATTACAGCTCGTACTCGAAGGGGGTCGTTCCGGTGCAGATCCTGACGCGACCAGTTGACACGACGGCGCCGTTGAAGCGAGTGGATGAAGAGAACGGAGTCGGCGGCGGCCCGGTGTCTCCCTCCCCGTCGTCCGCTGCCTCCACCAGTCCGAGCTCCCCGCGCTCCTCGGAGCAAGCCCCATTTGGCTCGTTCAAGTTTGACGCGGTCGATATCATGGCCTGCGTGACCTGAGCCCGCGGACTGGACTGCGTGGTGGTGGCAGACTGATCGGGTCGGATGCATGCGCAGTGGCCGTCGCGACTTTCACGCTCTCTCGTTTCTCGTGTGGCAGGAAACCAAGCCAAGAGTCGAAGCGCGCGACTGTCGAAGCTACGCTGCCGCTGCAACCGACGTCTTCACCACGCGGCCGGTGCCCCTGGATTGTTTCGGGGCTGTTCGTTTTTTCTCTGCATTTAGTTTTTCTCCGTTTCTTTCAGTAGTGGATGTACAATAGTTTGGCTGCCGGAGAGCTGGGGTGCGCTTCCTCCCGGCGCTTCCTCTTTCCAACGACATCTGGGGAGGAGAAGTGCGAGGGGAGCGGACAAGAAGCAAGAAGAACGAACCCTCTCTCGGTAGCAAGGTGTTTCTCAACACCGCCCAGATCGAGGAAAGAAAAAGCGTCATGGCGGTGGCGGCGGGGGCTCATCATGTGGCGTCGTGTGGCAACAGGAAGAAGACCAAGCACGAGGTCAAGTCCAAAGACACACGTATCTGTATTGAATGGGCGTCCCGTGAACGTGACGAGCATGATGCTCACGCTCGACCCACCAACGATCCTGCTCGATCATGTTCCGATCGCCGGAGCGAAGCAAAGGCATGTCTTCCTCAAGCCAACTTGACCCCGTAACTTCGCATGCACCTCTATTCGCGCGGCGCGGTCGTGTACGAGATCCAGCACACCAGCACGAGCTGCATACACGAGACGCTGTTCGATGATTCAAAGCAAGCCACAGACATTAGTCACTGCTGCAGATACCCAAACAAAGAGAAGAGCGCCAACTCACCCAAAGAGCATGTAGTTCCGGAAGAGGCGGTTCTCGGGTGTGGGCTCCGCGACGCTGCCCTTCATGCAGTTGAGCTGCCGACACCAGTCCAATCGTCAGTTTGGGGGGAGGGGGGGGGGGTCTAACATCAGGTTCGCGACAATCACACGCAGCTAGCTCACCGTGAAGTACGAGACGGCAACGCCCGTGTAGAGCAGCACGACGTAGTACGCGGCCGAGCCGAGGAACTGGTACACGAGCGTGTTGATCACGAGCGGGATGTACTTGTACCCGGAGAAGGAAAGCAAGTCGAGGAACGAGATCGAGCTGTTCAGCATGTACAGGCAGGCCGCGAGCACGCCGATCTCGATGAGCTGCATGACCAGGCAGTAGCTCGCGTCCGCGCCGATCACATCGGGACTGAACCTGTTTGCACAATAACCCCGAAGCGTTAGACTAGACCAACTACACCGGCGCATGGGTACAACGTGATAGAGTACGCACTGGTTGGAGGCGCCCTTGCTGTACCCGACGATCAGAATGTACGTGAGGAAGCCCATGAACGGGATGTACAGGTCCGGGGCGTTCACGTCGCGCGTCGGCGGCGCGTACTCCTGTGTCAATCATAGTTACGATCGTCTGTCAGGTCTGTTTATCACCCTGAAGTATCCACAACACCAGCCGTACCATTTTGTTGTCGTCTTGCTGTGCGTGGCCCATGCGACGCCAGTTCTTGTGCCAGAACGGCAGCAGCAGGATCTGCGTGTTCAAAATCGCTGCGTCAGCGCCACTAGCAGCATATTCCACCATGAAACAGAGCCAGACGAACCTTCAGGCGGCTCTTGACGTACGAGTTGTTGACCGTGAAGTAGTACTTGAGGCTGCCCCAGATGCCGTAGGCGCCCGGGAGGTACCGCTCCGACTGCTTGCTCAGAAAGTCCTGCGCCGTGTTCATCGCGAGCCCGGCCATCGGGTTCCTGTCCGTAGCAATCCCAACAAGCGCCTCATCAGTGTCTTGACCTCACTCCATGCAGCAAGTTGCCTATCCGCTAATTACAACGTACGAGGAGAACTGGTTGATGAAGTCGGGCGGCGGCTGCGCGTGGTGGCCGTGCGAGCCAGGAGCCTGCGAGAACCCACCAGAGTTCCCGCTGGGCTGCTGCTGCTGCTGCATTCCTTCTTGCTGGCGCTGCTGCGGCTGGTGGTGCCGCTGCTGGAAGCCGGGCGCTGACTGGAACTGCTGCTGCGGCTGTTGGTTGAACGCCGGCGGCTGCCGAAACTATGAGGAAAGCCACCACAGCAACGCCCTCAGTCTACCCATCATACCATACAGGCAAGAAGGGAGACACTCACCTCCTGCGAGAACGACTGCGGGGCGCGGTTGTAGAAGCCGCTATCGGCGGGCGCAGCGTTCTGGAAGAACTGGTGCTGCTGCCCCGGGCGCGGGGCCGCCGTCGGCCGCGAGTAGAACTGCGGCGGCGCGGCGCCTCCACCCATACCCAGGCCTCCCGCGGGCGTTTGGAAGCTGCCGGGCGCCGGGCGCTGGCGCTGCTGCGGCTGACCCGGCCGGAACGGCGCGTTCGGGTCGTGAAACGGGACTGCAAGATACAAAGACAAAGGAGTCAGGAAAGGAGTCATACTGAAGTCAATATTGAGCCATTTCTCGCGGGGGAAGCCTCAATCGAACGCCCACGTGCTGGCGCGTACCTGGTTGGGCCATATTGTCGACGGCGAGACGAGACCCAGGCTGCACGGGGGAGACAAGCACGGCGGCTTGTTGCTTTGGTCGGCTCGACCCTTTTTCCCTTGTTTTGGCTCTTCTTTCGCCCCACGTGCCGCGTGGTGGCGTGTTCAATAGATAAGTCGACGCGTAACAGGTTAATGTCAAGATATGTTAGAAACGACCTGGTTGAAGCCGAAACGATTGTTTCCAAAACACGTCGTGAAGCACAAGATATCAACAAAACAAGGTGAACTGCCGTTATAGTCATTCGTCCATGTCCTAGCGTGGGCGAACGCCTCGTGCTCATTGCCTTATCGTCGCTATTCATCGCTCGACTCGCCAAAAACAAACGGAAGAAGACTCGCGCGCGCCTGCCTGTCGACTCAGCGGGCCGCGCAGCCGGAGGGTGGGGCCAGCAGCCTACGCTCAGCTCTCAGGCTCGTAGTCCGGGTTCTTCCGGAGGATCACGACGCCCTCTAGCACGTTCGACAGCGGCAGGTACTCCTCCGTAGCCAACTCCGCGCGGTCCTTCACGTTCAGCAGCACAGGTGTCGTGTGCGTCTGGAAGCCCGTGATGGACTTCGGCCGGCCGGCCTGGCCCACGATCTCCACCTGCAGGACAAACACATGCATAAGTCTATCTGATGCTGGATCCTCCCACCAACGAGCGAACGGAGACATACCGCTTGGCCAACGCGCACCGACACCGGCAGCGGGTTCAGCTCCTCGTCGACTGTGATCAGCATGCGCGGCTGCATGGCCGTCGCCAGCGTGAACAAAATGTAGTGCGACGTATCCAGGATCGTGTGTTCCATGTCCAGCGACGCATGCAGCACTGTCAGCAGGCCGCTCACCGCCACGCGGGACATGATCAGGCGGTCCGAGTGGAACGGGTGCAAGGTCATCAAGCCCTACAGCAATGCAGTAACGCCGCTGTCAGTCACCAGATATCCAACTACGATAAACCAACGCGATGATCGAATGGTGTCCTACCTTGCCCATGTGAAGCAGTCCCTGCGCGATGCGCACGACGAACAGGTGGTTGGCTTCGCGGTTGTAGAACTCCGATAGCTGACGGAGCAGGCCAGCCACGCGCGAGTTGTTCGTGCCCGCCGACACCAGACCCAGCGCGAGAATCGCGTTCTGCGCGACGCCAGCGTCCACATCGTGCGTCAGTCGCGATAGCGTGTCGATCAGCGTGTACTCCGGGTTCGAAATGCTGAGCAGCGCGAAGGCCAGCGGGACGGCGCGACGCACGGCGACCTCGCCGTACTGCAGCAGGTGGTCGAACGAGCGCATCGCCATCTCGCTGCCAATGTTCTCGCCCATGGCGATTAGTGCGATACCGATCACCGCCACGCTCTGGTGCTGTGCCTCCTGCGGGTCCTCAATGTGCTCCGCGCACGTGCGCAGCAGCTGTTGGATCTTGAGCACGTTGCCCGACCCAGCGTACGCGCACGTCTCGAGCGTGATGGCCAGGTACTTGGACATGCGGTGCTCGATCGTCTTGGCGGCCTCCAGCATAGCTTCCACGCGCTCCTGGCGGCTGTCAACCAAGATGCCAGCACAGCAATACATCGTACGTCAGTCACGCAGCGTTTACAGGCATCACATCAAATAGGAGACCATCAACATACCCGAGGTAGAGCAGACCCAATCCAAGTGCCAGGAAGCGCGAGCAGGACGAGTCGAGCTCCGAGTCCGAGCTGCTCATAAGGCGCTGCATCAGCTCGCTGCCCGCCTCCTCGTCGCAGGTGCCAACCTCCACCATGCCGAGCGCCAGTGCGGCATACGCGACCTCCTGGATGTCCGCGTTCTCGTCCACGTGCGAAACCACCGGGATCAGGAGCTCCGACACATCCTCGCGAGCCGAGCCGGCGAATGCGATGCCCAGGCCAAGGCAGGCCGCACAGCGGATGGAACAGTTGCCAGAGTCAATGTTATCCGTCAGCAGCGCCAGTGCAGGGTCGATCTCGTTGCGGATGCCCGCACTGACGATACCGACAGCCAGAATAGCGCCGGCCTTGACGTACTCGTCGCCCGAGTACAGGAACTTGTCGATCTCCGTGATGCCCTCCTCGACGTTCCACAGCATGATCATGCCGAGCGAAGCGGCCGCGCTCATCATGCCGTGCTTCTTGTTCTTGTACAGCCACGAGCTTCCGTCCGGCGTCATGAGCTTGTCCGAGTTGTAGCCAGCGTTCACAAACGCGTTCACGAACGTCGACGCCAGATTGTGGCGCGCTGAGTCCGCCGGCGCCGAGCCAGAGTCGCGGCTGCGTGCCACACTGCCTGTCTCCGACAAGTGAGACTTGTAGATATCCTCGGGTGTCTTGGCCTCGACGACGTCAAGGTCGCGCGCAAGCGCCAGGAACTTGTCGCTCAGGTCCGTGTTGCCGATCATGTCGTTTGCCGACACGTCGCTCTCGTCCTCGTAGAAGCAGCGCTGGCGGCCCAGGATGTAGCCCAGCTGGTTCCGCACCACGGGGTCCTTGCACTTCTGGAACACCTCCGCGACCAGCGTGTCGTCTCCGAGGCGCAGCGCCACGCGGACGGCGTCGGGGTACTGCTCCAGGCGCAGGAAGATCGCGTACGCGGTAGTGAGCAGGTTCTGCAGGTCCTCCGGGTCCGACATGTAGTCGGCGCAGGCCAGCAGGTACAGACACACGCGCTGGTAGTTCTTCTCGTCGATCTCCTTGGACTCGAGCAGCTTGCTGAGCTGCTGCACTTCGATCAGGATGTCGATCGCCTCGGGCTCGGCGTTGTGCTGCATGTGGAACGGCACGATCGCGTCCACGATCGCCAGCAAGTCCGACACGTTCGGCTCCTCTGCGCCCTCGGCCGTGATGCGCGCGTTGTACTCCTCGCCGACCTCGCCCGCCAGCGAGCGCACGAACTCGTGGCCCCACGACCCGAGGTCCGTGCTGTTGCCCAGCAGCTTGAACTTGAGGCTCTCGCGCGAGCCCTCCTTAGCCATGGTCATGGCCAGCACCGCCAGAATGTCGGCCAGCAGCGTCTTGGTACTGCCTTGCGCGAGGCCCTGCACGTTCAATAGGCGTCAGATACGGTTGTTACTGTAAGAAGCGATTGACCGACAGACACGCACCTCGTATGCAGCCTTGAGCGAGTCGTAGGACGGGCGCAAAAACTTTAGCGGCTTGGGCACCGACGTCATGGAGGACGTGGCCGTACGGATCTCGCGGCACAGCAGCTCCAGCGCCGCCATCTTGACGCCGTCCGCCTCAGCCGCATCACACACGCACTTGACCGCTACCTCCAGCCCCTCCTTGAGCTTGCGGTCCTCCTCCGACTGCCGCGCCAAGCACAAGAAGCGTTAGATACGCAAAAGTTCCCGCCCATTGATCGCTCCCATTGACGCACCAGCTCCTCCTCCACGGGCGCGTCCGGGGCCGCGCCGTCGGCCTTGAGCGCCGCCAGCTCCTCCGGCGACCTCTTCTTTTCCGCGGGGTCCTTGGACGGCACGTCCACCGTCGCTGTGTCCTTCATGCTGGCACCTCGATCTCGCTCGCTTCCTCGGGTAAACGCGCTTGTTCCTTCTTCCCCGGGGGGTCAAGATTGACGCCAGGAAGGGGGGCGAGCGGCATGTTAGCAGGGTTTTGACCAATCAAGTTGGACAGAAAGAGATATTTGACCAATCAGAGGGATGAATGAAGTGAAAAGGAAAAGATCCAAGGATCGTCCCGAATGTTCCGAACCAGAGATACGAGTACTGAATGGAACTCTTATACAAGGCTATCCTACAGTGGTTATCTTGAATAGAAGTCCACTGTTTTACAGTACCGCGTTTTACTCGAATAAAGGTCCAATGTGTCTGCCTCCAAGTTGAAGTGTCAACGCTGACTACCTTCAGCTGTTGAATCTGCACAGTACAGTACTAGCATGTCGATATCTTCGACGTGTCCACCTCCAGTCGGTGACCTTCCGGGCTGACATGCTTCGGAGAGATTAAGTCGCTGATCTTTCTCTTCGTGCTTTCCGTGAGCCTAACATCATTGGGGGGGAGTCAGCTCCATCGCTACAGGCACAGTGCTGGAGGGCTGGCAGCCCGTGCTGAGCAGCAAAAGGGTTGGCACAGCCATCCATCGAGTTGGTGCTTTTGGAGACGATGCTCTGTGCCGTGATGGCGTCGCTATAGCCACAGAGTATCCGGCGGGATGTGGCGGTCTGGCAAAAACAGAGCCAAGAGAGCACTTGGTTGCGAGGGCGATGCGCTGTCCGACTGGACCAAACTAATCTTTGTATTGGTCGTGCAGTGGGAGCGACACCGATGCTAGAGTGGCAACGCCGCGTTCGACCCAAGATTTTGTAGTCTCGCTGTGTGACATCGAGCAGCAGTCATGGTGAGATCGCGCGTGGAGAGGACATAAAGTTATTACTGGATCGACGATTCCATGGGCAGCAGCTCGACTTGAGCTGTAGTACTCGTCATCTCGAGCAAGTACTGTGCCACAAGCAGCTCTTCTGTAAGCGCTCGCGTTGGTCAAGAGCAACGATCAAGAGCAATGGTCAAGTGCTGCAGTCGCATCAAGCCTGAAGTCTTCGTGGCCGTCACTCGTTCTCTGTCCCGCCACAATGTGGTCTAGTGAGTACCGTACACGTCGCAGAAATAATTTTGATCACCGAGCTCCATGAATCTGCCGATGCTTTGCAACTGTTCGCAGGTCTCGCACTACAAACTGCCTGCGAGTCGCTGGCAGTTCATCCCACAGTGACCCTCACACCCTTTGCCACGAAGGCATATGCACACGGTACTGAACTCTACACTGGTAGACGGCCCGATGATTTTCCTGGTGCACCTGGGGAGTCCCAGTGGGGATCTCTTGTTACCGTTAGAAGAACCTGTGCGGCTTGAACTCCCTGCCTCCAACCACGCTGTTCTCACTATCCAATTCTCTCTCAAGCCCTCAAGCGACTTTGGATCGATCCGACTCAACCTTTGCACCCGGCAAGCCGCGACTACTCGTTCGCCATGAAGTCTATCCGTTTCCTTGCACTCAGCGCCGCGTTCGCTGGCCTTGCCACGGCCGATGACTTTGCCAAACTCGATGAAGCTCTCCCTTCGGGCATTGACATCTCCTCCATCTACCCCGTCTTCGACATTGACACGGATTCGTGCCTCTTCAGTGCCGGCATCAGCCGCACCGGAGCGCAAAACGGCGGCCTCAAGCCC